>CAKKXW010000701.1:7384-18202 GCA_920937365.1 Sphaerophoria rueppellii | reverse complement strand
AGCACCATTAAATGAAGGCCAATTTCGTTTATTCGAAATAATACCTGTCGTATAATCGTTTTACGTTTGTGCAGCAGTATCATAGAAGGCATGGCTTCTAAAACTGACAAAGCTTCAAGAGTACCATTTTTGGTTAAAATATTACTTCGCCCGTCAGATCGGCCTAAAATTGTAGGGCTCCTTAATTTCTTACACGCGTTTAATGTAATGCTGAACTACTCAACCGCAAACCAAATCTTCAACTTCTCCTGCCTTATAAAACTACAACTAAACCGGAAAAAGAAAGGGTATTCCAGTAAGAGGTGTTATTTTGATATTCAAAGCAAAATGGCATTTTTTGAGATAAATGATCGGATGTTTATTTCATTATAAAGAAGAAGGCATGCCGTTAACAATGGAACACAACATCAGCCAAATGACCATCACGATCATGCTTACAGGACCATATACTTTTCATGAAATTTTCCATAACCAAATAGCAAAGTGGCTGCCCTATGTACTCGATAGCCTCACGAATTCCATCTTTGAGGCCTTGAAATGACGCTGGGCTGTTGGTGTAGACCTTATCTTTCACGTGACCCCAAAGGAAGAAGTTTCAAGGTGTTTAATCACAAGATCTCGTTGGCCAATTGTGATCACCTCTTCGAGAGATAACACGGTCCGGAAACTTTTCCCGTTTACGAACCTTCTCTGCAAAATTTTCAACATTTTTATAGTGAATTTTAATAATTTCAATGCGTTGTTGAAGCGTGTATTGTTCCATTTTTATTAATGGTGTAGTTTCTACTTGTCAAATGTCAAAACATGACAGCTTCAAAGTGACAGCTACCGAAATAGAATAGATTTGAAAGCAGTGTACGACAATACAAGGGCGGATTCAGAGGGGGGCGATAGGGGCGATCGCCCCCCTAAACCGCCTAAAATCTAGTGATTTGACAAGCAGAACATAGTTTTAAAATAATGTTAAACATAAATCATCATCATCACGACCATGGCAAGTTGTAACATTATATTCAGATGAAAATAAAATTATAAAATATTATGAGTGCGGAGAAATAAAAAACAACATTCAATTGTAGTCTTATTCCAGGAACCACCAAAACATATCCGCTAAAACTCATTTTCAATTGTTTATAACAAATTATTGTAAAATAACATATTTTCTAACATTGATGAAATCACCATAATTTTCATGAATAAATGATGAATACTTTCAGATTTTGTTAGATTTTTTCAGTTTTTTGTTTCAATCCCTACAAAAAACTGCTAAGCCGATTTCGCTGAAAATGATTCAGTTCTCAATTAAGTAGTTTTGGGCCGAACAAAAGCAATTTGATATTAGCACCGTGAGCGGTTCGCGAGATAATCATAATTTTCATGCATAAATGACGTATTTTTACTACTTACTTTGAAATTTTTAATGCCAGTTAAAAAATTGCAAAACCGTTATCGCTGAAAATTTCATCAAAACTTAATTACGCAATTCCGTATCGAATGAGTCCAATTTTTTGTCCATACTGTTATTAGTTGTCTAGATAGTCATAGAAAAAAACGTAACGCCAATACGCATATATACACGCTGACTTGATAAAATGGTTTGATGCAAAAATTGTAGATTCACAAAATCGGACCCTTTACAATAACTTTCTGTGGGAAATTAAATATATCAAAATTTTGCTTACCTTGCTTATAATAATAAAATAAATAAAATCAACTTCAATTCATAAGGCCAGTTCCACCTAACACTAAATCACTAAGATCTCAGAGCTCTCAGACATTTTTTTCTGAGATCTCTGAGATGAAATTATTTTAGTTCTAGATTTCTCACTCAGCTATTTTGACGTGACTGACATATGCAGAACAGGGCTGCCGTTTCAAATTTTCACAGAGGAGTATTTTCAAGTTCTAGAGGGGAGTATTTTGCTATTGAAGGGAGTATACAAACAAACATTTTTTAACAGGGACACTTTTTGATTAGGTAGAAGAAAACAAAATCGAGTTTTGACAGCTTTGAATTTACCTCGTGAATGCACATTTTCACTAATGAATCACAATCCATTTTCATCATAAAAATTCTCCAACGGCTTTCTGCCGAAATGCGGAGTCGATGACCACAAATTCATTCGTATTTCTCACCCTAGTAGACCGGGGGTAGAATCGTGTAAGCTGATTTTTAATAGTTGCCAGTCAAATTCAGGAAAAAAAAGAAGAGATAATTGAGTGTCAACTATCAACTATCAACTATCAACTATCAGCTTACACTATTCGAATCCGGCAATAACAAGTCGAGTCCAAAAATTTGAGTCAGTATATTCGTTCTGTAATGTTGCCTTTCGAAGTGCCGAAAATATTGCTGCCGTTCAGGCGTCCGTAGCAAATGATCGAAATCAGTCAATTCCATGGCGTTCTGAATGGCCAGCGTTATCGCATCATGATTACCGATTATTTTTAGCTCGCATTTGAATTTATATGGATTTTGGCCACAAGTAGTTTCAACAAGCCACAAAGCACGCCTCACAATCCCATTATTGAAGCGTAGGTTTGATGGACAAGTTATCTCAAGAAATGGGAGTCTATTGCCCGCCTTGTTCGTGTGATTTAACACCGCTAGACTAGTTGTGGTAATTAATATAATATAATGTTCCTTTAAGTTTCTAAGCGTCTGTTTCAAAATTTAAAAGTAAAGTTCTGTTTAGTTAACCAGCACTTAAATTAGCTGCCAGTTGAATCCTCCTGTCAATGAGTTTTACGTTTCACATTCATCCTTCTAATAAATTTGTGTTTTGGGTAACTAATTGCTAGTTATTCCAACAACGACAACGGCAAAACCAGAAAAAAAAAATAAACAAAAATCAAAAGGATATTTCTTGTTGTTTCGGAAATTACTTCGGATAATTCCCTGAAGATTTTGCTCTCAACTTAATAGAGGTCAGAACAGAACTATTAACTTTTGAGGGCGCTCGGAAATGACCTAATAGCGTTCAATGAATAAATACCAGCCTTTGAAAGTTATAATTCTTTGTTTGACTTGTGATTGTTGGCCATATCTTTAATCAATCAATACACAGGATGATTATCAATCGAATCATATTTCGTATTTTGAATAAACCCGAAAATATTGCGAATATTTCTAATTTGGGAATTTTATGTTGTCCAAGGATTCCATGATAAGCGTTCTTACTCGGAAAACGCGGTTTCGTGGTAGCTCCACAACGCGAAAAAAACTCATAAAACTCATCGTGTCGAGAAGAATATCCATTTTATTGAAAAAAAAAATATTTTATTGAATAAAATTATTTACGAATCCTTGCTTTTGAGAAATTTAATTCTATTACAATTGAAAAAAAGACAAATCTTGTTTTTTTTTAGACTTTTAATTCTGTTAACTGGCAGTTAACTACTTTATAGGGCAGTTCATCCTCCCTATTAAGTACTTGACACTTTAACTACTAGTTAGCTCTCCTCAGTTATTGTGAAACGCTATTTTGAATTTTAACTGCTAGTTAGCTTTAGCTTCCAAGTAGCTTAGCTGGAACTTTACTTGTATATTGTGAAACAGGCCCTAAGGGGAGTATTTTCGAGTATAGCGGAGTATGGGAGTACACTGAACGCAAAGGGAGTACAAATACTCCCATGGTAGTAGTTCCGGCAGCGCTGATGCAGAACATCAATTTTTATCTCATTGAGAATTGAGAATTATGTTCCACCTTATGATTTTGGCTCAGTCAAAGTGACATTGAGATTGAGATCTCAGTGAGATATTTTTAGGTGGAACTGGGCTACTGAATTAACGTAGGATGTAGGAAGCATTGTCATTTTTTAACATTGACATTGACATTTCACAGTACTTCGAGCATGAATGTAAAGAACTACAGACACATAGCAGCACTGGCGACTGAGGACATCGACTGGGACAGAACAAGACACTAATACAACGGAGACAGGCAGATAGACCCCAGCAAACATTTCCCTTCGAAAATGAATCATTAATAATTCTTAAAAGTGAAGAAAACATCACAATATGAATTCATTTATGATTCGATTTGGATCAGAAACATTGGGTAACATGACACGGATATGAATCTTTTTTAGGACTCATTTATGATTGGAAATTCCTTCATTAAAACGAATGTAAATAAAGCCCTTATATATTCAGTTAAATGGACAATAAATTAACCTTTTCTGAATTATATAAACGATTTTTTTTTTATTTCAAATATTTTAATATTTTTCGTTTGATCCTTACACTGTTTAGGTTTACACTATTCGTTTTTTTTTTTTTTTGTTAAATGAAACACTGCACAATTTTATACACTGACGTCCGCACTTAACAAAATCTTTATTGAAGTGAAAAATTTTAAAATTCGTTAAACATTGTTTCGATCTCTCGTCGCGACACGGTCCGATTATAACTGCCCCTTTGCAAAAAAAAATAATTAAAAAGAGATCATTCGCAACTTCGTTTTCCTTTATTTTTATATACAAATCCTTGAGGATCTTCCAATATCCTTTTTGTGCCTGTGAACATTCATATTTAACTCACATACATGAAACAAAATCGAAAGTCAATATGCTCGATTTGTTTTGCAAGTAAAATTTTGTAGTTTTTTTGTCCATCTTCAAAATGTACTCAGAAAAATTAACGTTTTTCGAATAAATATTCTTCAGATTTACTGAAGGAAATCTGAACCTTCACCAAAATGTTTGCTGGGACAGAGGAGGAGACAAAGATTTTAGTTTTCTCATTTCATCGCACAGGTGGCCTCAGATAAGCTGGCGATTTTTTTAGAAAAAGAATGATACATAATAAGCAATCAACTACTCTATCCTCTGAGCCATGGTTGGTTACTTATCTCAAAAAATGTTCTAGAGTTATTAATACAAATAGAGTGGCGTGACAGCTCTTGAAGAGCCAAGGCCCAAGTGGCTTTTATCTTCACTCTTTATCAAAACCTTGTACGATTCTTAAAAAATACCTCTTTTTGCCTATTAAATCAATATTTTCAGATTCGCCCCTCCTAACAAGAGTCTCTGGATCCGCCCCTGCGACAATATAAATAGAAATGCATTATTCTACAAATTGACCCATCTAGATATTTCCACAAAAATGGTATCAATTCTTAAAGCAAGAACCAACAACACTGCAACAGTATGGAACGGCACTATTATCAGCGACTTCTTCCTCATCAATCAAGGTGTAAAACAGGGATGTATTCCTAGTGCTCCGCTATTTCGTTTAGACCTTGATTCTGATTTTCCGTGTTGAGTTAATATCGGACAAGTATCGGTAAAAGCTTGTGCTACTCTCATATAGTCCTACTTCATATTTCCTTTTTGATGCACCTACAGTTACATGCAATTTTTCCTTTGAAAATCAATGAGTTTTCCGAGTTTTTCACCAAGAGCTTTCTATTTTCCATTCGCAAAAGTCATTTTGAAATTTGCAGTTTCCCATTGAAAACCAAAGCACCTACAATTACATATCGCGAATGGTATGTCTAAATGGGTCTAATTTTGACCCAGACCGAAATTTTCATGCACAGAAAATCGTGACCAAGAGTTTCCGTGTAAACATTGTTTTGGATATAATTTAAGAAGAATGACTAATAAGAATAAAGACTAATAAGAAGGCTTACGGGTATCATCGTTAGAAAAAAGATCTACTTGCCTGATAATTGGTCAGAGCTCCTTTACGATCTGAACATTGAGTTTGACTGGTACACAAAGTCTGAATGGAAGGCACTGCACACAGAAACTTGCGCAAAACTAGTAGAAAGGCATGAAGTAGACGATTCCATGATGAATATTGTAATCTGAAATATGCTTAGGTACAAAACTATAACAAAGATAGTTACTCCCGTGAAATGATAAGTATGCTGTATTGGTGTTGAAGTCAAAGTATGGATTGCTCAGCCTCAACGCACGAGCATTTTAAAATAATACGGATGGAATTTGTACGATCATTTTGTAGGAGTGTGTCCTTGCTTCCGAACTTACAGAAAAAGGTTGCTTGTAAGCGGAAATCTTAACCGTGATCAGTTCTTAGAAATTCTGAATGTCCAAAACTATTCGCAACTTTACAACTTTTTTAAAAACGTTCAAAACGTATTTATTAATTAATATTCTGGTTAGGTGCGTTGGCTGCTAAGCAGAACGTCCTGAGTTCGAGTCCTACTCGTGCCCATAAAGTTTTTATTTCATCTTTCGCGGGCATTGCCTCTTGCGAAGACACCACTACCAAGAGTATCACTCTGCCGTTCGGAATCGGCGTTAAATTTTGGGTACCCTCAATTCTTCACACGCACTCAGAGAATTGAGAGAAAGTAACTTAAACCTTGGCTCTTCAAGAGCTGTCGCGCCACTCTATTTTTAATTTTTATTTCTCACAAGCACGATTCAAATCAGGAAATAGGCTATTTTACTAGAGCAATTACCGTAGAAGAAACGATAAAACAAGGAGAGACACGAAACGTTACGACGGTGTTCCAATGAATTGAATGAGTTAGTGATCGCTCTAAATAGCTGGAGCACCAGCCCAAAGGTTGGAATTGTACTCAAGCTTTGGACGGATATAGATTTTATAGATAAAAGCCAGATCAGACGGGGAGAAAAATTTCTTACACCGTCTTAAAAAACCCAAACATCTTGCGGCATTTTTGGCGACACATCGCGTATGTGCTCGGACCACAAGAGGTGGTCAGTGATGCACATACCGAGAATCTCGAGATGTTCGGTCTCATTGATGCAAGTGCCAGTCATGGACAGTGGCAAGGGGAATTTATATCTCACTTCAAAGATACAAGACACCATTAAGTTTTCGAAGCATTAAACTCTACGCGGTTTTTAAATCCCCATTGTATAATGCTGTTTAAGCCAGAGTTTAGTGAGCTTATCATATTTTGCCGTTCCAGTTTCACCTCCGAAGAGGAGAGATGCGAGTCTGGAAACGAATAAGAAAAACTAAGGGTGCTATCGTCAGCGAAACTATTTATTGGATTAGAAATAACAGACAAGAGATCATTAATGAAAATGAGAAAGAGGGTCTGCGACAAAACGGAGCCCTGGGGCACGCCAGCATTTATATTGTAGGTTTCCTACTTGAAACCGTCTAAAACAACTTGTATTGAACAGTTCGAAAGAAAGTTTCTAATCCGAAGAAGGGATTCATCGATACCGAAAGCACGCATTTTTGATAAAAGAGCAAGATGCTAGACATTATCAAATGCCTTTGAAATATCAAGTGCAACAATCTTACTTTCTCCAAAACGATGTAAGGATTTGTTTCACTGTTGGGTGAGATAAACCATCAGATCACCAGTGGACCTAAAATAAAAGAGGTTCTACTTTTTAATGTATTCTTATTAGTTACTAGCAAAACCCCTGCCCGCTTGAAGAATGAAGAATACGGTAATCGATGGATAGGCAGAAATGAACAATATTCTTAGAAAAATCATACCTGTATTTGCTAATCTGATAAATAATCTATTCGTTTTTCAATTCTTTTACATAATTTGTTTAGTTAATTTACCCATTTAACATATCTTCCCCAAATTTAGCTCCCTGAGAAGAGGTAAGGTAATTAGGATTTTGACAGTAAGCCAGGTATAGGCTTGCTATAAATTTTCTTAAAACTAACAATTATTGGGATATTATAAAGTGCTGCAATAAAAATATTGACAAAAAAAAACCTAAATTCGATGTTCTAAGCTGTTTTAGATTTTCCCAATAATTAGAAAATATATGGGTTTTTGCTTATCAATGAGATTTTATTTGCTAATTTTTTTGTTCATAAGGTAAAAATAAGAAAACTTTATGTTCGTAATGAGTAAATTATTAAAAAAAAAAAAAAAAAAAAACAAAAAAATAGCTTAAAGTCAACACTTTGCTCGGGCAAGAAAAATTGAACACCACTTAAATACAAAGTTAGCCTTTTTTTTGTGATCGTCAAAAAGTGACAAAGTAACTTTGTCTTAGAAGGATTATTTTCTAAGAATATTACCAAGAATCACATCCCAAAGTATATGGCAGACAAATTACAGGATACCCTGTATAATTGACCATGAGGAAACACAGAAATTTCTAAATCAAAACCACATATTTTGAAAGATTGACCTTGCGTCTTATTTATTCTTCAGGGAATTCAAGTCGAACAGGAAACTAAAGACGTATGCCATTGACTTCCTCACGGCTAGTCTTGTAGTACTGTAAAGTTTAAGTTGATTGATGTCCCGAAACATAGTAATGCTCATACCATCAGAGTTAAAAAATGTGGAGGCAGTCCTGGTACATAAATGCATAAATGCAAAAAATTCAAAAACTCCGTCTCGTTGTGATATTTACTACATCGTTTTCATTTGTAATTGTGTCAAACCACTCAAACAACTTGTGGGCAAAAAATTATGCATTTATTTCTCTAGTTCAAAATAAATTGTTGCATCGATTTTAGAAAGACTTTAATCTGTACCAGCCATTATTGCACTTCAACTCAATGCTTGGAAAGACATCTTGAATCAACTCATGCCGTGGATTTGCATTACAATAAAAATTGTTTGGAAGTGAAATTCGGCCTTCAGAATCAAGTGAAATTATTCCATTTCCAATGTCCAATAGTGTCCGTGGCTTAGTGGTTATGTGCGTTGGCTGCTAAGCAGAACGTCGTGGGTTTGAGACCTACTCGTGCCCAAAGTTTTTTTGTTTCATCTTTCTCGGGCATTGCCTTCCAAAGAAGTATCAAGAGTATAAAAAAGTGCTTCTCAACTTTGTCGTTCGGAATCGGCGTTAAATTGTAGGCGCCCTAAATTCTTCACACGCACCCAGAGAATTATTGATGAGAGTAAGCCACTTAGGCCTTGGCTCTTCAAGATCTGTCGCGCCACTCTCTCTTTAATGTCCAATAATTGACCAATGTAAGTTTCTTGAAATAGAAGTTTTAAACGACTCCATTCATCTGCAGCAGTTGACCGTGGTATAATTGACAAAGTTTGTCCTCAGCAACAAAAAGATTTAGAGCTCCAAATTCTTCAAGTTGCTGTTAAAGGCTTCAAGTAAATTTTTGTTCACCATTGTGCTCTCATCCCACACAAATATTCGGCCATTACCAACTTTTTTGAAATATTGTAATGTCAGTTTTATGTCTAATAATGTGCTCACAACTCCAGAAGAAGAAAGATCCAACTCTTTTTTTTAATTTCAGATCATATTGATGCTAAAATTAATGATAACAAAAATGATTTCCCCATTCCACCAGGTGCATCACAAAAATATATACCACCACTCAGACTGATCACACCTTGCATCATGGTGTCATACACATAGGTACTTTTGTTGATCGTTTAAATTCGGCTCAATAGTTTGCGCAAATATTCTGAATCCAATGCAATTTTATTATTGTCCTTAACGTAGTATTGTTGTCGAGCAACCAATTCAATTGTGGCAATGCTTTATTCGCAAAACGGTTTTTTCGTAAGCAACTGGCACATTTCAATTTGAAAGCATTCAATTCCCTATCAGATTGGCATTAGCAGTGACTATTGACTCAAAGCTAAATAATGTCTGTTTGTGGCTTAAATTTGAGCACACCATGTTTTTCATTCAGACAATAATTATACGTGGAATATCTCCAGTTCGTTGGTGTTGATTACATTTTATTAATGACACATTCCATCAACATTCAAAACGTTATAAATAACAAATACGTACCCACTAAAAATATATAAGATATACACACATATTTTCATACTCTAGAAATTTCATATATCAAAACAACGTTTCCCGGGTCAGCTAGTTCAAATATAATTTCCTAGGTTCACTGACATTTTTTTTTCTATCGAAGAAAAATTATATTTGTCAAATATTTTTTTTTTTCACTGACATTTTTTTTTTGATTTTTTTATTGAAAAAAAAATATTTGTCAAAATTTTCAAACTAAATTGAGTGTTCGTATATTGATCAGTTTTTTTTGTAGTGCGAAATACAAAAACATTTTTTAACAATTGAACCATTTGTGATTTGAAAAGTATACATTTTATTTTTGCTAAACCTTCTACCCTAAAACCTCTTGCATTTAGACAAAGAATTAGGAAAATCGGTCAACCAGTGTGCTCGGTTAGCGAACGAACACAAAAATTAGGCTGTTCTTTCATATATATACCAGTGTGCTCGGTTAGCGAACGAACACAAAAAATAGGCTGTTCTTTTATATATATAGATAAATTAAATTATATTACAATTAAAGGATTATTCCCGTTTACGGCATAGGATACAGGTTTGGGTATTGGTATTGGGTAGCTTTATCTGACCAACAAAAATACTCAAATCCGCAGTACATCTCGAATTCTCAAATGCAATATTTTCGCAATTTAAACAAAAATACACGAACGAAAAAGTTCGTATCCTTTTATTTAGAAACTACTGCTCTACGTTTATCTACTCAAATAAGACGAAATAAAGGACGTTCATCTCTCCTCCTAGATGATTCTTCACGTGATGTGAATTTTATTTGACTCGTTCTTTACCTACCTAATAGTTGTCCGTCTGTGAAAAAATGTTGCATGTTTGAAAATATTATGAGCGATGGCATTTGTTTGAATAGACGAATAAAGCTACAAATAAGTTCGTTCGCAAAGTCTGTTAGCTTCTTTCAATATTTACATCTCCTCTCTACTTGCAGGAAATAAAGCAGAATAAACTCATCTATTTGCATCTCGTCATCAAAGATTTATTTTCCTATGCTTGAAAAAGCAAGCACATAAAAACAAATTTAACGCTTTTATAACGTAAACTCTTAAGCTCTACATGACGCCTAAACTCATAAAAACA
>CAKKXW010000698.1:0-13309 GCA_920937365.1 Sphaerophoria rueppellii | reverse complement strand
TATTCTTCCAAATGCGCAACAAACAGCTAAAGTTTCGCCGTAAGCTAAACCATTTAGCATTACGAGAGTATATGTTTGAAATTGCAGATTTTCTTTCGATTCCGATAAAATGACCAAGTCGTCGGCATATAATAATACATTGATTAGGGTTCCAGCTATTCTAATTCCTCCAGGCAGATGATTAACAATGTCATTTATAAACAATGCGAATAAGAGTGCACTCAGAGGACAACCCTGTTTGACCCCTGTATCAGTTTGAAAAAGTTCAGAGTAATTCGATCCATCTCAAACTGTAACTTGTGTGTCTGTATACATGTTTTTGATGAGATGCAGAAATCCGGTTGAGACGCCTACCTGACTAAGTTTGTATATGAGAGCATTACGATTTACCAAATCGAATGCCGCTTTGAAATCGACAAACAACGCGTAAACCTTCTTATTCCTGGAATGAAACGCTTTGACAATGGATGATAGAGCGAAGATTTGGTCAACTGTTGAAAAGCTTTTCCTAAATCCAGCCTGGAGTTCTGAAATAACATTTTTTTCTTCTACCCACTTTTCCAATCGTGCAACCAGGACACCACAAAACAGCTTAGCAATACTATTCATAAAGGATATGCCTCTGTAGTTGGCAACATCATTCAAGTCTCCTTTTTTATGTATTGGAAAGATAACAGCCTTTTTGAATGACGATGGAATTTCTGCATTCGTAAGAATTCTGTTAAAAAGTCTAACCAATTGGATACCAAAACTTTGTGATGCATTTTTCAAAAATTCGTAAGGTACACCATCTTCACCAGGAGCTTTATTATTTAAAGCTTTTTGTAGAACGGCATCTATCTCAAACATGGATATCTCGGTGTCCAATATATCATCGGTAATTAGAGGTTCAGCATAGGCAAAACTCAGATGATAATTAGTTTGCAGAATTTTCGAGAAATGGGTGAAAAGATCATCAAGTACCTCAGAGTATTCCACACAAGGATATACATGTGCAGAATCAGAATCTGCTACTACTACGCGTGTATCTTAGTTCAAGCACCAACTTAGACCAATTTCTTTAATCCGGTAGACATGCTCGAATCAACACAGCTGAAGCTGCCTTGTGCAATTAGCAACACCTTAAAACTCAATGACAGTAAAGCGTTTTGAATACAGAGTGCCAGAGTGTCGGGTGTTATAATATTTTCTGGACCGATTTTAGCCTGGCTCGTCTGGGCCCACGTTCTTTAATTCTCTTTGCTGCAGTCATCCCTAATTCTATGGATTTCCCCAGATGGTCTGAGTCTTTCTTCGTCTGATCTCACGGCTCTCGCTGACTGATCTTATGGCCTACGTCCGCCAGTTGGTTCACGGTTTTCTCCGGCTGGTCTTACGGCTTTCGCCGGCTGGTTCACGGATTTTTGTTGAATGGTTTTATATCTTTCGCCGGCTGGTTCACGGATTACTGCGGCTGGTCTTACAGCTTTCACCAGCTAGTCTTATGGCTCTCACCGGCTGGCTCACTTTGAATAACTATGGCTGGTCTATCGCTGGCTGATTCACGGATTACTCTGGCTGGTCTTACAGCCTTGGCTGGCTGGTCTTACGGATTACTCTGGCTGGTCTTTCGAGTTTAGCCGGCTGGTCCACAGATTACTAGGGCTGGCCTTGCAGCTTTCGCCAGTTGGTTCACGGATTACTTCGGCTGGTCTAATGGCTTTCGCCGGCGGGTGGTCTTACGACTTTGGCTGGCTTGTCTTACGTATTACTTTTGTTTTTCTTACGGCTTTCGCCGTCTGGACCATGGATTACTCCAGCTGATCTTATTGCTTTCGCCGGCTTCTTATAATACCTTCCTTGTACACTGAATCTGATGTCTACCCGCCGGATGATAATTTTTGATAAAAGTAGAGCCCATCACTTGTGTAGTGTTTTCGCCTTTTCGGTTAGTTGTTGCTTAAGCAATTCCGCACTTCAGCGACTAGTCATCGCCATTCAGCCTAACATAGTGATTCAGCATGTGCTGAGTGTTGGTAGACTATGCAGCTTCAACGCTTTAATATAAGCTCTAAACACTGGTGGGGAATCTTGTGCCAGATTAGTGTGTCATCTTTACACTAAGTGTTCCCGAGCGCGAGTCTGCTCGTCTTAAGCTTGAATTTATGAGTCCAACTATGAGTCCAACTATGTTATGTTGCTTACAGATCGGCGGTCGGTTGTCAACTGGTCGTTAAGGCTGGAATTCGGATTCGGATAGATAACTGATGATGATTTTGTTTTCGTAGGTCTGTTTAATCCTGCTATTGAAAGGCACTTAAATATTTCGAAGTTGAAAAGTTGGTGTACGGAGGGAAAGAAACTGACCATCCCGAATCTCGACATGTTCGCTTTTGTCATGTTCTTCAAGGTAAGCAGTTTCATTCGACCAATTAAACTCACGCCTTAAGGTATGCTTATCAACACCTCCATTTCGGTCATACTTCAAAGTACAGAGATTCGTTCTTGAGCAGTACTACAAGAATGTGGAATACTCTGACTTCCCAGGCATTGTAATATTAAGGTGTCCAGATTCAAAAGGAATAAACTCTGACACATATGATCCGATATCGACAAACAAGATCTCAGTTGCCCTACGACAGTTGATACAGTTGGCACTTACTTGGTTTAATTTGGGGAAGCTAAGCTATTAGCTGAATATTTTAATCGGTTGCCAAAATGGTAACAAAATTGGCAGGCAATGGCTTAACAATTTTGAAAGGTAGTTTCGGTGTTCGGTATAATTTAATTTCTGAGTTTGATTTTAAAAAATGGAGAAAGCTTGATAGTTTTTACTTACTTAATATCGATTTCATAGCCCTTCAGATCCAACACTGAATTGCCCATCGCTGTTATTTGGTCCTCCTTCTTTCCCGATAAACTTATTCCCAGCCATCGCAGTAGTGGCAGCGACGATATAAAACAATGAATGAAATGCGATTCGATGCGATGCTTCCTCGGTCTGTCCAACACCGAAATTCCATCGACTTTCAAATGACTGATTGGACTGTTGCGTATGCACTTCGATATGGCCTTCAAAGTTCTCGAAGCATCATCGAAATGAACCACCCAGTTGCAGATCTTCAACGTATTCAAAAGGCTGAAACGAAGCAAAAGCAAATCCTGAAAACCTGAAAGAAAATAAAGTAAAAAGAAAACTTACCCAAAATGAGAGTGAAGATTTTGAAAGAACCCAATTATGCATTTGTCATCGAGTATTAGCGGCGATGAGTGCGTACTGCCCAGCCCCGATCTAGCCGGAGCTGATAAATCCAATTCCCTCAAACAAGGAAATCCTCCAATAAACGGTAACAATTGCGGTCCCCGCAGTATATTCGCATCGGCGCAAGTGACCTGCGCTCCAGACAATTTCAAAACAACAACCGAACGACACTCGAAGGCCCTCGAAACTTTCGTATCACTGCGGATTAATCCAATTTGCAAACGGCAATTGGCCAGACTTAATTCTCTAATTGAAGTGAGCGACAAAAACGCTCGCATTATCGAAAGTGTTGATAAGTTCTACAAGAAAATCGAATTTGAGACTGACGACCTCAATATCAAGAGAATACCAACTTACCTCGATTCTAAAACTCCATCCATCAAGACTCAATAGTCGCAAAGTGGAACAACTTGTCAAAGCTCGAGCGCACATTGCTATCGCTGAATCTTCCAAACTCAACCTTGGTGAACCAATGCTTAGCATCTGTAGGCAAGGCGATTCACTAGCACCCAATACCGAAGGGAGAATTTCACTTAAACGCGAAGAGCCCTCCAGTTTGAGGGTGTGCAAAGTGTTCGACAAGCGAACAGTTTCACCAAGGCACATGGAATCTTCCAGCGACAGTTGCGCCTTACTCAAGTCCAGACCATGTAATTTCGAATAGGACTCTCGGGCGGCGAGCAATAGGTCGTGCAGTGTTCCCGAATTGTGTGGGCCTCCGTCGCAGGCCGGTGTTGGATACCAGTTCTTGGAGACAACCGAATCACAGCTTCGTTTGTCGACAGATGATTGATCCAGTGGTTGGCGGGGTAGAGTCGCCGATCTACCTAAGGTTGTTGGTGGAACGAACACACCTCGCGGTAGAGATGAGAAGATGCCAGGAGCATAGGAACGTGGCGATGGGACGCCGGGAAGAGAACCTTGTTTGATGAGGCCTGAAGTTCCTGTGCTACTGCCACTACCCGATCCTACAAAAAAAACGAAAGCCTCTAAGAAAAAATATATTACAAAAAATGGCTAAATCTTACCCATGCTAACTCCACTTGATGAAGGCGGGTCGTCTCTAGCTCCCCAACAGGATGGAAGTGACAAAAAGCTAAATGGTCTTGCATTGAGCAGCGAGGATAATGCCGAAATAGCACCACGTTCACACCTAAGATGAGGCAGCGAAAGTCGAGTGACATTCGGACACTTCTCCAGAGTAGCACAAAGTTGAACCAATTGCGATGTACTAAGTCCAAGGTCCAGAAGCAGAAAACTCAACTTCGGCTGTCGGGGGATAGCTCTGCATAGTGCTGCCACAACTGACTGCAGCTTCAAAATTGGGGGATCCTCTTCGAGAAGCGTTAGGACCAGTTCGAAGTTCTCAAGCCTCGGTTTCATCAGAAGCTTTGACACACAGTTCGCGAGATAGGCAATCTCGGAATCCTTAACCTCTGTTTCGATGAGCGATGAGACTCTAAGGGTTGAAACACTTTCATTGATCGACATCGAGTTCAAGAACACTTCAATTGCATTCCGGGAATCAAGAATATTATGCTTCTCGAGCTGATAGATAAGCTCGAGATTCTTCAAAGTACAGGTGGGGCTCTTGAGCGCCATGCCCCAACCCATCAAATCGGTGGCAACAGACCGAACTTGCACCCAAAGTGGCTTTGCCTCAAGCGGGGAGATCGGAGGATGTTTCGATATGCCTAGAATATCACAAAGAGCGGCTAGGTTCTCTTCAGTGCTGCCACCTGCCAGGGCAAGCGAAAATACTATCTGAGGCGTTAGCCACAGTGGAGTCAGGCGGGACAATAAAATATGTGCTCGTTCACCAAGCAGTCCCATGGAGAATTTTATCACTTTCAAAAGATCAGGGTCCAACTCATCGCCTATTGATAGGCCTGTTATTTCAGCAGCCAAGAGGCCTGGCCTATTCACCAACGACGCAATATAGTTTGCCGCCAGGAACTCAATCATCCCTGGACAAATTGGATTGTATACAAATTCGGCCTTCTTTTTGGCCGATTTTCCCAAAAGCAAATTCTTGTCAAGACATCCCATGATATTCGATTCTGGGCAGGAGCAATACATTCGAATCTCGGCCATTGTGATACAAGATCTCTTCATCTTCAGACAGAAGAGTGCCAGTCGACCGAGTTCGGCAACATTGCTGGCTGATGTCTCGGGAGCCACGCAGTTCAAAATCGACTCCACCACATCAAGTTCTTCAGTCGGCAGATCTCCACCGGTTGCCTCATAGATTGCTGCCAGGGCAAGACATCCATTCGGAGTACGCACAGCTTTTCTCAAATTCGCACAAGCCTGGACGGTATCGAGAAGTCGTGATGGTCCTCCCCACTGACCCCCTCCGAGAAGAGATGCCGATCGGCCCCAAGTAAGACCCTCATAGGTGATGTGTCGTTGAATTATGGGCAGGAGTTCGTTGCAGTTCGACGAGGACGTTGTGATGATAACTCGTGCCTCGGGGAAGAGTTTGCCATCCAATAGATCATGAACGTCTGTAGTATATTGTTTGTTCTTGCGTTTGGGGGTTCCGTTTTTCTGATTATCGTAGCCATCGAGGATGATGAGAAGCTTCGGACCGAGTGCTTCGAGTGAATTCCAGGCAGCAGTGAAACCACCGAATCCACTGGCGAAGGGGTTGAGAGGGCCCTTCGGTAGGAGGTCCTAGTTACAACCAAACAATGTATATTTTTGTATGGACCTACTGGGTTTAAACTTACCTTTTCAACATAGCTGGAAAAACTTCGTTTTGCCTCTGAGAGCGGGATGAAGAGTGCGAGAGCTACTGGTGTGCCTTTGGCCGGCCAGGGTGGTTCTTTAGCCCAGGCGTGTAGGATTCTTAGACAAAGACTACTTCTTGACGCCCACGTTGGACATTCGATTAGAACTCGGCGAGGAGCTTCCAAAAATGTGCCCTCTTTTGTCTGGAATGAAAAACCGATATTTTTCTTAAATTTTTAAAGTAGGAAGGGAGATTTAAAATTTAAAAAGGAAACATGTTTCCAATTACATGTTCTTCAGTAAATGGCATGCTGACGCACACCTTCTTGTGATGCTTCTGAGAGGTTCTTGTCGAAACATTATTGAGGACTTTTATACGAAGACAGCTCAGAAACCTATTGACTCTATTATACGGAAGAGTGAGTGGCAATGGATTGGATGTACGCTTCGAAAAGGCAACGATTACATTGCAGGTCCAAGCAATGCAGTGACTCTCGCTCCCACAAAAAGGAAGAAGAGCTGGGCGACTGAGAAGCACATGGCGTAGAACAGTCGAAAAGGAATCAGCGTCGCTAGGTAGGAGTAGGAGGGAGCTGAAACACATCACCGGAAACCGAACAGGATGGCTAGTAGGCTTAGGTAGAGGCCCTATACCCATTTAAGGGTGCCGCATGGACATAACAGGTCTGAGGACCTAAGTAAGCAAGTAAGTATGATGTTTAAGCCTAAAGCCTTTTTTGACATCACGGTGTTGTTGTGGTCGAAAGCTACGCTGATGGAGCAGCGTGAACTCTCCATTGTCATCCAGATCAAATGAATAAGCTTCGTAGGTATACCAAACTAGACATGACTTGATACTGGTTTTCTCTATAGATGCTATCCTACACGGCCTTGAAGCTGATGAAAAGGTGGGAGGTCTACAAATCGACACCTCCCATTTTTTAATTGCTTTTTTCTAAGATCTGTCGTTGTGTAAATATTTGATCGAAGGTGGACTTTCCTAGTCTAAGGCCACACTGATATGGAACTATCAGTTTGTTGACAAACGGCTTCAGGCGTGCACTTAGTACCGCAGAATAGATCTTATAGGCGATGTTTAGTAGGCTGATGCATCTGCAGTTGGTGCAGTTTAGAGGGTTTCCTTTCTTCAGGTTCTATTCATCGGGTATACTCTCTTCCGACCATATACCTAACCAAGTCATCGCCGGCTGCTTTGAAGAGTTCGGCAATGATGTCATCAGCTCCCGCGGCCTTATTGTTTTCAAGCTTAGACACTGCTAGCTTTACATCTTCAAGGTCGGTTGAATGGTTTATTCTGCCTGACAGCAAAATTTGATTCATCATCGCCGTTGTGCAGTCTGCAGAAGTAAAATAAATGAAAATAAATAGAGTGGCCCGACAGCTCTTGAAGAGCCAAGGCCTAAGTGGCTTACTCTCTTCAACAATCCTCTGGGTGCATGTGAAGAATTGAGGGGACCTACAATTTAACGCCAATTCCGAAGGGCAAAGATGAGAAGCACTTTTTCATGACAGATTGATACTCTTCGAAGTTTGTCACTTCTTCGCAAGAGGCAGTGCCCGTAAAAGATGAAATAAAAACTACGGGCACGAGTAGGACTCGAACCCACGACGTTCTGCTAGGCAGCCAACACACCTAACCACTGAGCTACGGACACTCCTTCTGCAGAAGTGGTCCTTCCATATCCATATCCTCAGCATTGACTGTAACTCTAGTATGATACTTCCCTATTGGTCTTTACAAGCTTCAGTTCGTGCTCGGTAACCTTGAGTCATCCGTTTTAACTCATGGCAAAACTTCTGAACCTCATTCCGGTTTTTTAGTCTCTCAACATCAACATCCTCGATGGATC
This sequence comes from Sphaerophoria rueppellii, assembly GCA_920937365.1. NCBI lineage: Eukaryota > Metazoa > Arthropoda > Insecta > Diptera > Syrphidae > Sphaerophoria > Sphaerophoria rueppellii. Next base: position 5,464 of record CAKKXW010000698.1, on the reverse strand, counting down.
GCTTTTCATGCTCTCTCTTTTCCTTTCTGAAAAGCTTGTGTTCCTTTCTGCTCTTCTGCTTGTAGAGCTCCCAAGCTGATCTCGTCCTCCTTTGCAGCGCTGTTTTATATGCTTCTTGCTTGACTGCATGAATCTGCCTGCCTTCTTCATCAAACCAGGGGTTCCGTTGTGGTGGTCATTTGAAACCCAGCAGCACTCTTAATGGCTTCTTATAGAAACTGTGCTACTGATGGTAGCTGTTCCATAGTTCTAAAGAGGTAACTTGAGTCTCGATCGGAAAAGGATATCAGGATCTCTTACGATTGTAGCCTCGCTGATCGAGATATCGTCTGTACTTCCTTGGTTACGACGAGGTAATGGTCCAAGCCAATGTTGGCCTATCGGTAGGTTCCGATATCAATGATGCTTGAAGAGTTTTTGCGTCGATCGCAATCTGGTAGACGGTTCATTGATCTGGAGACTTCCAGGTTCCCTATGAAGGAAACTCGTATTTTGTGCTCCTTTTTCTCCCCGCTGTAAAATCGGCTTTATTTTCCGACTGTTCGACCAAAGATGTATTCTCTTCCTAGCTGGGAGACTTTTAACGTCGAAGATAGGGTATTGGTCGCATTTCTTGCAGAGGAACTTGTAGAACTTGTCTTTGAAGTCTACGTCTTTTTTGCTGTGGGGGCGTGGGTGCATATTAGGTTTATGTTGCCTGATTAAGACTTGATGCGGATTGTCTAGAGCTGTTTCTTGACAGCTCTGAAACTAAGGACATACTGCCTTGGCCTGCCTTCCTTGAAGAAGCCATACTTTAAGAAACGCTGTTGTTGTTCTCTCCACCTCATCCTCCAGATCATTCTCTGATCGAGTGTCAAGTAACCTCTTAAGGAGTCCTATACCGCCAACATCAAGTATCGAAGACCAGTGGCAACATTGCCAGAGAGTAGTTAGAGATGCCGCCTCTAATGTGCTGGGTTTCACACAGCCGCCAAAACGAAACCCCTGGTTTGACGAAGAATGCAGGCAGGCTCATGCAGCCAGGCAGGAGGCATACAAAGCGGCGCGGCAAAGAAGGACAAGAGCTGCTCGTGAGCTCTACGAGCAAAAGAGGAGAGAGGAACGCCGGCTTCTCAGGAGGAAAAAGAGAGAGCATGAGAAGCGTCAGATCGAGGATGTTGAGAGAGCCAACAGCAGGAATGAAGTTCGGAGGTTTTACCGAAAGGTTAAACAGCTGGCTCAAGGTCATCGAGAAAGAACTGATGCCTGCAGAGATAAACAAGGGAACATCATAGTAGAATCGCTGTCAATGCTGGGGATTTGGAAAGACCACTTCTGTAGATTGTATAACGGCGACGACGAACAAAATACCGCCGTCAGACAGGAGCCTTTCATCGGACACGATGATAGCCAACAATTCGGTGAACCCGACCTAGAAGAAGTGAAAACCGCAATATCACGGCTGAAATCCAACAAAGCCGCTGGAGCAGATGGACTAGCTGCTGAGTTGTTCAAAGCAGCAGGCGACGAGCTAGATAGGAGCATGCACCAAATCATCTGTAAGATATGGTCAGAGGAATGCATGCCCGATGAATGGAACGTCAGCATTGTTTGCCCGATCCTGAAAAAGGGAGATCCTCTAAACTGCGCCAACTATAGAGGAATAAGTCTACTAAACATCGCCTACAAGGTCCTCTCTGCCGTAATATGTGAACGTCTGAAGCCTTTCGCCAACAATCTTATTGGTCCTTATCAATGTGGCTTCAGGCCAGGAAAGTCAACCATCGACCGACTTTTCATGTTACGGCAGATCCTGGAAAAGACCTATGAACTCCTTACCAATACCCACCACCTTTTCATCGATTTTAAGGCCATGTATGACAGCATCCACAGAGACGAACTGTACAAAGCTATGTTTAGTTTTGGCGTCCCTGCCAAGCTCGTTCGCTTGTGCAAAATGACGATGGAGAACTCACGCTGCTCCATAAATACGGAATCTTTCGACGTCAAAAAAGGATTCAGACAAGGCGATGCACTGTCATGCGATTTCTTTAACATCGTTCTTGAGAAGATAGTGCAGAACTCCAACGTCAACACCAGAGGCACTATCTTCCAAATATCTGTTCAACTTCTCGAGTACGCCGATGATATTGATATAATGGGAAGAACACAGCGTGATGTCAATGGCGCCTTTGTGAGAATTGAGACAGAAGCGGCAAAAATGGGTTTAGCGGTAAATGAGGGAAAAACGAAGTATATGCTGTCTTCGAGGAAGGACACCCAACACCAACGGCTCGGGCAGAACGTCACAATAGACACATATAACTTTGAGGTAGTAGAGGAGTTTGTCTACCTAGGCTCCGCTATAACCACGGGCGATAACACCAGCGCCGAGATCAGACGAAGAATAACTCTTGCTAATCGCTGTTTCTTTGGGCTTAGAAAGCAATTGAGTGGAAAAGCTCTCTCTCTAGCAACTAAGGTAAAACTGTACAACACACTCATCATCCCAGTCCTGCTGTATGGTGCAGAAGCATGGACCCTGACAAAATCGGATGAAAGTGCCTTAGGCTGTTTCGAGAGGAAAGTTATTCGGGTCATCTTTGGCCCCGTGTGCATTGAAGGGGAATGGCGAAGAAGATACAACAGCGAACTTTACGGGTTGTACAACGACATGGACCTAACCAGAAGGGTCAAGGTCCAGAGACTCAGATGGCTCAATCATTTAGAGCGAATGGACACCAATGCTCCGGCCCGGAAAGCCTTCGACACTATTCCCGAGGGACGTAGGAGGAGAGGTAGACCGCGACTCAGGTGGCGCACTCAAATGGAAGAGGACCTCAATCAACTTGGAGTGCAAAACTGGAGAGGACTAGCTAAGGATCGAGCTAGCTGGCGGAGACTGTTGATTGAGGCCCAAGTCCACAACGGACTGTAGCGCCACCTTAAGTAAGGGGCCAGTTATAGCGATCATTAAAATCTATCATTAAACATTTTCATTTGGATAATGTGGTGTGTTGTACTTTGATTTTATATTCCAATCTCATACCAATCGGTGGCAAATCCATTGAAATAAATTTTTCTGGCGAAAAACAATCCAAAAAAAGAATATTTTTGATGAAAAATGCATATTCATTTATTCTAATGATGAAAATTTTTTTTTAGTGACAAGCCGATAATTAAATTTCAAAAAATGAAACCCTTTGTTCCAGTGTTTGTGTTCCCTTTTTTAAATGTTCCATCTTTCATTAAAAAATTTAATGAAGCATTTTCCATCATTAAAAAAAATATTTGGTGTCAAAAATAAAAATAAATGCTTGAATGACATTTAAGTAATAACATTTTTTTAATGATCGCTATAATCACACGTAAGTAAAAAAATCAAATTTTCATGTGCTCCAACTTTTAATGATTGTTTTTAATGATCGCTATAACTGGCCCCTAAGTAAGTAAGTTGTTGTTCTCTGTAGAAGTCACCGTAGATACCGATTATATCCGTTTTGTAACGGTCTAAAGCCTACGTCTATTTATCGGCTACACGGTGTCTAACGGGACCTAACATTCAATTTTAGAAATAGGTTTTCAATATTCACGTAAATATATTCAGCGTAGAGCAACGTGAAACGTAATTTAACTGAAGTCGTAAGAATTCGAGTCTATGGCAAAAAGTTTACTTCAAGTTCAAAGAGGGACTGCTGCGAGTTGAAGATAGCTGTGCCTTCATCAGCTCGTAAATGAAATGTTGCCATCAGGTAGAGTAAGTATTTCAAGTATTTTAAACCCTCGTTCTAAGTGATTAATCCTTACAGTCTTTTGAAGCCAAGTTAAAGCAACCCTATTGTTATCAAATCGACTACACTTAAATCTTGCAAAATTACTTTATCCTACCTTTCAACTGTTATCCGTTTTCTATTATTCAGGCTTGCCATAAATCTCCTTAATTTTCAAAACAATAAAACAACTTCATTCACCCCCGAAAAACCTTCTTTTATTATTCCTTTTAATTATGTCAAATCAACAAACGCAAAAAAGCATCTAATCCGACTTAAGGACTTTTCAAGTGAAATAAATTAATTTCTTACTGTCTCAATAAACCGCACAAGACTCCTTAAAACTATATCAAATTGTTCTTATCACATTTTATTTGACTCCTTTTTCTTTTTCATTTGATAATTTTGCAAGTAATTCCTCACCAAAAACATATCTCTGGCCTGCTTGAAAGTTTTTTGTTCGCCTTTGGTAGAGCCCCGAAGCGTAGGGTAGGGGTGTTTATTTTTTTGTTTAACCCACAAACCCACTTAAATGGGTTAAATTGTAAGCAGTTAAGACTTGCTCATAAATTTTATCGGTTGGATGCTGGATTTGTATCCATTTTTGTCTTTAATTTTGCTTTTGCTTTTGCTAAAAATTTTGCGGCTTACATAAATTTTCTTTATGCACCCATAAATTTGTGAAATTGCTTTTTTTGTCTGAGTTTCTAATTAAAACAAAGCTTGTATTATTTTCTTTTCAACACACGAACAATACTCCTATTTTTCAGCCCCTCCCGAAAAAATAACGAAAAGTTGCTGAAGGCCTTTGCCAAAGCCGGAATGAGCAGAAAAGAGAAATGTGGGCCCTCTATTTTTCTGAAATCTCCTCCTATCATCTCATCGGAAGCTGCTTTTTTTATTATCCTTCAAAATTTCTGTCATTTTCAAAATGGAGTTGAGTTGTGTCCCTTGAGAATTGGAAACCTGGTCCCGAACGTTGTGAATCTTCCGCCCACAAGGAATAGAACGGCTCTGTCTCGATGAAGACCCAAAGAAGAGTTTTCCAGGGAAATTATAAAAAGTAGAACCCTCTTCCCCCAATTGTCTTTCTCTCCATCAAAGTCAGTACAGGATTTAAATGATACGAAGGATGTAGGAATTGTGGACGAAGGAATTTTTCCTGTTTTTCTTCTTGGCATTACATCGATTTGTTTTCCTTTTATTGTTTGCAATTGTTGTTGTATTTTTTTCCATTCTCTTGTCATTCCAAATAGAAAATAGACTGTGGAAAAGCAACAAATATTTTCAATTTAACAGTTGAGAGAATTCAGTTATTTTAGAACAGACAATAAGAAAACGCAGGAAAATTGTAGGCTTTGCAAACGCAAGTCCTTTTTTTTTGTCAGCGGAGAGCTGGGGAGAAGGTAAAGCTCGCGAACAAAGCAGCGGATGCGGAATTCGATGATTTTCGAAAATTCAGTGATACGTTTTGTGTATTAACGAAACAATTAATTGCTTTGGGAATTGTACGACGACGACGATAAATTTACGTTTGCTTGGAATTTTGAATTCCCTCGCAAACGGAATTCAATTATTTACAACTTGTTTGTTTTGGATTGTGCGTAAGAGTAGTCGTGTTCGATGTGTGTCGGTTCTGAGACTAGTGATGCGGATGATGGAAAAGTAGCGTTTTACGAATGGAGGAGCCTGAATTGAAGTGTTGATTTTGG
>CAKKXW010000696.1:7017-18264 GCA_920937365.1 Sphaerophoria rueppellii | reverse complement strand
AAAGAGCCTGGTGCCAAACTCTATTAAATGCCTTTGAAATGCAAGTGCAACAATCTTACTTTCTCCAAAACAATGTAAAGATTTTCTCCACTGTTCGGTGAGATATGTCATCAAATCACCAGTGGACCTGTTGTTGCGAAAGCTGTACTGCCGGTCATTAAGAAGCTTTCGTTCTTCAAGATATTTCTTGAGCTCATAGTTTATCAGTGTTTCCATAACCTTAGAAAGAAGGGACGTAAGTGCCATCAGACATAATAGGAGAGAGAAGAAGATTCGTCTTTTTTTTGGAATTGGCTGGACAAATGCTGTTTTCCAACTGCTCGGAACGAGCCCAGAAGAATAGGATAGATGGAAAAGCTTACGCAAGGATTATGCCAGCGTGGAACAACACCTCTTCAGAACAATAGCGGGGATTTCACGCGGACCAGCGGATTTATGTTTTTTTTTTTAATAAGAACACACTCAAGGGGTTTTTATACCCTTATTATGCCATAGACACAGTGACTGCTTTAGGAAAGAAGGAAGGGGTTAGAGAGGAGGTGCCGATGTACATTGGTCTTAAATTCCTGAACATCGCAATGATCGGGAAAAACAGAGCGTGGAAGAGAGTTCCACATTCGCATAGTACGGCTAAAGAACGATTCTCTATACTTAATCTTACGACCGAAGTTGGACTCGAGTGTAAACTGATGGGCATTCCTGGAAGCGCGGGTATTACGGTTGAATTATTTTAAGGGGTGGAATGCAACTGGTTATTTCTCTGGAGCACTTACCGTAGAAGTAACGATAAAACAGAGACAGACACGAAACGTTACGACGGTGGTCTAAAGGAGTGAATGAATCAGTGATGTCTTTATCACCGATCATTCTCACGGCTCTTCTTTGTATACCATCCAAGAGGCTTAAGTAAGTTACTGGAGCACCAGCCCAAAGATGGGAATTGTACTCAAGTTTTGGACGGATATAAGTCTTATAGTTAACAGCCAGATCAGACGGGGGGAAAAATTTCTTGCATCGTCTTAAGAAACCCAAACATCTTGCGACATTTTTGGCTACATCGCGTATGTGCTCGATCCACAAGAGGTGGTCAGTGATGCACATACCGAGAATCTCGAGATGTTCGGTCTCTTTGATGCAAGTGCCACTCATGGACAGTGGCAAGGGGGAGTATATCTCGCTTCAACGATACACGACAGCATTGGGTTTTCGAAGCATTAAATTCTGCACGGTTTTTAATTCCCCATTGTACAATGCTGTTTAAGTTTAATGAGCTTATCATATTTTGCCGTTGCAGTTCCACATCCGAAGAGGAGGGATGTGAGTCTGGAAACGAATATGAGAAGCTAAGGTAATATCGTCAGCGAAACAATGAATTTGATTAGAAGTTGCAGACAAGATCATTTATGAAAATGAGAAAGAGGGTCGGAGACAAAATGGAGCCCTGGGGCACACCAGCATTTATATTGTGGGTTTCAGACTTGAATCCGTCCAATACAATTTGTATTGAACGGTTCGAACGAAAGTTTCTAATTCAACGAAGAAGGGATTCATCTATTCCGAAGCACGCATTTTTGATAAGAGAGCCTCGTACCAAACTCTATTAAATGCCTTTGAAATGCAAGTGCAACAATCTTACTTTCTCCAAAACGAAGTTAAGATTTGTTCCACTGTTCGGTGAGATACGTCATCAAATCACCAGAGGACCTGTTGTTTCGAAAGCTGTACTGCCGGTCATTAAGAAGCTTTCGTTCTTCAAGATATTTCTTGAGCTGATAGTTTATCAGCGTTTCCATGACCTTAGAAAGAAGGGACGAAAGTGCAATCGGACGATAATTGGAGGGAGAGGAGGATTCACCTTTTTTTGGGTATATGCTGGACAAATGCTGTTTTCCATCTACTCGGAACGAGCCCAGAAAAAAAGGATAGATGAAAAAGCTTACGCAAGGATTATGCCAGCGTGGAAGAACACCTCTTCAGAACAATTGCGGGGATATCATCCAGCGGATTTATGTATGTTGAGATCCTTTAAGACTCTCGCCACAGTGCGAGTGCGGAAGAACATTTGTCCCATGGAATCATTGACGCGCTCAAGAACTGGAGGAGTCATGACACTCTCTGGCAGCAAAGAGTTGGCGGCGAACTGCCTAGCAAAAGGTTCGCTTTCGCGAGCGAGCAAACAACTGGAGTGTCATTGTCAACGAGCGTAGGGACCGAGGAAGAAGAAGAATTCTTCATATTTTTTACAAATGACCAAAAATTCTTACTGCCTTTGGGACACTGCAGTATTTTTGCCTTAATTTTTGGTCATGTAAAAAATTTGGTTGTATGTTTAGATCTTTTAGGACTCTTGCCACAGCACGAGTGCGGAAGATTTGTGCTCACGTGGTCTTTGTAGCGTAGGTTCCGTCTTCCTTGCCGTCTCGAACCTGGGGGCTGGGATGAGAGGACTTTCTTGGCTGGAACGTTGTCCTCCATTCGCTCCATGTGGCCGAGTTATATAAATTTGAAGATGGTATATTTATTGAGTCGAAGCTGACGCGTAGTTCTTTTGATTGCTTTTGGTTTGCTTAAATCGTAACCATTTTTGTCCATAATAATAGCACGATGTACGAAAGTTTGGTAGTTCAGCGTTGAAAATCGAGTCGAGGAAATCTATCAAATCATATTTAACTTAAGATATGATGAGTTCCCTGCCTCTATGTTCAAATATGAGGGTAATGAAATTTCACCCACCTGCAGTGATTCAGACAGAGATGCATGCTTAAAAAAAAAATACCGATTTTAAGCGCTTATTTTTTAAAGATCTTTATTCTGTGTTATGTTTATAAATAAAAGCAGTTTATTCAAATCTAAAAAATAAACGAACAGATTAGCGAACGTCTTGATGTAGTTTATTTCAAATGATTGTTGGTTTTCCGGCCTAAGGAAGAATATGATATTCTCATATTCTGCCTTAGACCGGGAATCACACAAAATTTGACTGTTATTTTCATTATCCCACATTTTTATCTGTTCCAGTTGTTAGACAATTCAGGTTGTTATTGAATTGAGTATGTATGTATGCGCTTTTAAATTCAGAAGAGCGTTTCCAGTTGTTTACTCTTCTTCAATCGTTTGTTGTTGTTGCTGCTGTTGTTGTTGCTGCTGTTGATGATGATGTTGCTGATTACGTTGGTTACGACCTTGTTGGTTTCGGTTGCCTCGGCGCTGGCCTCCCCAGTTACCACCCTGGTTGTTTTGATTGCGATTGTAACCACGATCGCGGTTACCCATATTTCCACGCTGTAAAAAGTTGCCCAGCTTCATGTCGAATATCTTTTCATTGACGTCAACTAAATTAGTGACTTTGTCTGTGAATTGCATTGCCAAAGCCTGAAGCCTGGAAGGTTCTGAACGATGCATAACCACTGTCTCAGTTGGATCATCCAAACTGGCCATTAGTTCTTCGTTGATGATCATTTTACTAATGAGAGAATGAACTTTCTGTACAGGTAACTCGTACATCTGAGCCAATGACGGGATACTGATGGAAGTGTATACATTCGAATAGGTAAACAAGTAAGTTCTTAAGCTTTCCTCCTTGATAAATCTTGTTAGCATGTCACGAACCTTATCGGCCTCATAAAACAGATCCCAAACTTTAGTGTTCATTTTCTTGTTTACAATGAAATTTGAACAAGCTTCCCAGTTTCCACATCGCATTGCTTTTGCAGCAGCTACAACATGCTCTCGCATCGACTCTGGTGGGCCAACCAAAGGTTGTCGCTCGGAAGACCGCAGTTGTTGGTAAAAGGTTTTACTGATCATCCTCCTCCGGGCATCAAACTCATGTGCTGCAATGTAGGGTATTTCTAAAAGCATAGCTGAAACCAAGTAGACACATTCCAACAGTTCTAAATTGATGTGCATATGGAATGGCATTTGACGTTGTTTTTCTATTTTTTCCTGTTCAGCAGATCGTTCGTGCTGTCGCTGAGGCAACAAACCTTGAGCAAGTAACTCTTTAGGTTTGCCGGTAACCATAAGATCTACCAAGCAATGATGGGCATCTTTGACATTCTCATTTCTAAATGCACATAATCCCAAGTTGGCCATCATACGATTATAGAGAATTCTGGTTGATGGATCGGCAACATCGATATTGTCCTGTAAGTGCGACATGAGAACCAAATCACGGGCTTGGAACCAATTGTCATGCATAGCATGATGATAAATGTGCGCCAGTATAGCCCTGGTACGAATACGATCTGTGTCGTCCTTTGAGTAAATGAACTTGCACAATTTGTCCATAACTTCGACGGATGTAACGGCTGTTTCGGGGAGTTCGCCATTCTTTTTCTTAAGCACTTCCGGATCGAATTTGTAGTACAAATGCTCGATCTTACGCAAGTATACACGACATAATTCGTTATTGTTTCCAACACGTTCGAAGTATTTCAGGACACTTTCTATTATTTTTGTTACAGCAACTTCGTCCTTAAGTCTGTTAAATAAACAGAAAGATTTTGTTTAATTTTCGAACAAAATGAAATATGAACTTAAAGTTAAATGGAAACATATGAAATAGCTTTTGGTAAATCTCATTAGTTAAAATGGTGGTCGATTGATTTGCATGTTCGATTATTAACACAGAAATGGTTTGAAAATATAATTTCGGCCATTTCTAAATGCATTGTTCTGAGTTTGTCTAGCAAAATGGAGTTCTGTAGATAAATAGTTTAATAAACAGTGATTTACGAACGTTGTGGTGAAAAGGTAGAGTGAAGGTTGCCGCGTTGAGACAAAAAAAGCATCGCCCGCTACCGATGGTTCAGTGTCAGTTTCAGTTTATTTCATGTAACACCAACACAGTAAGACAAGCATCTTATAAATAAGTGTGGTTTATATTTTATAATCGGCACGCACTCAAGGGCTTTCATTCCCTTTTCATGCCAAAGCACAGTGCGGGCGTTAGGAAAAGTAGGATAGTTGGAGAGGGTTTAGGATGACGTGTCGGTTAGCATTGGTCTTGAATATTGCAATGACTGGGGAAGAAAGAGTGTGGAACAGTGTTCCACATCCGCGTAATACGGCTAAAGTACGATTCTCTGAACATGACCGTACGACCGAAGTTGAGCTCGAGGGTGAACTGGTGGGTATTCCTGGAGGCGCGGGTATTACGGTTGAATATCTTAAGGGGAGGAATGCAACTGGCTATTTCTCTCGAGCATATTTCGTTGAAATAACGATAGAAATGGGTGAGACATAAGACATTACGTCGATGTTCGAGTGACGTAAAAGTCCCAATGATGGTATGGTCACCAATCATCTTAAATGCTCTGCTCTGTCCAAAAGACTTAGTAGGTACGTCACTGGAGCACCAGCCCAAACGTGGGAGTTGTACTCAAGCTTTGGATATATGTTTTATATATGTTAGAAGGAGAGAAAAAATTCTTGCATCGTCTTAAAAAGTCTAAACATTTAGCGGCATTTTTGGCGACATAGCATATGTGATCATTCCACAAGAGGTGGTCGGTGATTCATATACCGAGAATCTCGAGATGTTCGGTTTCACTGATGCAAGTGCCACTCATGGACAGTGGCAAGGGGGGTATATTTCGCTTCAACGATACAAGACAGCATTGAGTTTTCGAAGCATAAAACTCTACACGGTTTCTTATTCCCAATTGTACAATGCTGTTTAAGTCAGAGTTTAATGAGCTTATCATATTTTGCCGTTGCAGTTCCGAAGAGGAAGGATGTGAGTCTGGGAACGAATATGAAAAGCTAAGGGTACTATCGTCAGCGAAACAATGAATTGGATTGGAAGTTACAGACAAGAGATCATTTATGAAAATGAGAAAGAGGGTCGGAGACAAAACAGAGCCCAATGCACACCAGCATTTATTTTGCTGGTTTCAGACTTGAACCCGTCCAGTACAACTTGTATAGGACGGTTCGAAAGAAAGTTTTTAAACCAACGAAGGAGGGACTCATCAATACCGAACGCACGCATTTTCGATAAGAGAGCCTGGTGCCAAACTCTATTAAATGCCTTTGAAATGCAAGTGCAACAATCTCACTTTCTCCAAAACGATGTTAAGATTTGTTCCACTTTTCGGTGAGATAAACCATCAGATCACCAGTGGACCTGTTGCTGCGAAAGCCGTACTGCCGGTCATTAAGAAGCTTTCGGTCTTCGAGATATTTCTTGAGCTGATAATTTATCGCTGTTTCCATGACCTTAGAAAGAAGGGACGTAAGTGCAATCAGACGATAATTGGAGGGAGAGGAGGATTCGCCTTTTTTGGGTATAGGCCGGACAAATGCTGTTTTCCAACTACTCGGAACGAGACCAGAAAAAAAGGATAGATGGAAAAGCTAACACAAGGATTGGGCCAGCGTGGAAGAACACCTTTTCAGAACGATAGCGGGGATACCATCCGGGACAGCGGATTTGTGTATGTTGAGATCTTTTAGGACCCTCGCAACAGCACGAGTGCGGAAAAAGATTTGTCCCATGGAATCATTGACGCGCTCAAGAACTGGCGGAGTCATGACACACTCTGACAGCGAAGAGATGGAGGCCAACTGCCTAGCAAAAAGGTTAGCTTTTGCAAGAGAGACTGGACTGTCATCATCAACGAGCGTTGGGACCGAGGAAGAAGAATTTTTCATGTTTTTCACAAAAGACCAAAAATGTTTACTGCTTTGGGACATTGTAGTATTTTTTTACTTAGTTTTTCGTCATGTAAAAATTTGTTCCAACAAATATGGATATTGCAGGCCTTCCTGGCTTGTTTAAACTTATTCCGGTTTTCCTCAGTTGGGTTGGCTTTGTAACAACGGAAATTTACCTCTTTAACCCTGATAACCTCTTTACAGCTCATATCAAACCTAGCTTTCTCTTTGGTCCGATGTTTTTAACCCTATTCGGGATAAAAGTTCTCATTCCCAGAATAATTAAATTTGTGAGCATATCCGCACTGGAAACTACGTCACTTTCGAGGAAGCATTGTGACCAGCTAAAAATCCTGAAAAAATTATTGAGACTGTCCCTCTTAGGAGGTCTTTCTTTAACTGGGATTTTTTGACACGAGAAATTTTCGGATATGACACAATGGTCAGATCGGCCTAGAGGCGATACTACACTTATTGTATATTAATCAGGGTCAGAGATAAGGAACAAGTCAAGAGTGTTTTCTGCTTGGCCGTCAATGTCCGGTATTCGAGTGGGCTCGTTGACCAGCTGAGCAAGATGTTTAAACTCAACAAAAATCACAGCACACATTCCATCGGGTGTTGTCGGGCCCGAATTGAGGAGCCAGGAAGAACTGTGTACATTGAAATCACCCGTAATAACAACAGTCGGACAGTGAGTCAAAGTCGTTAGAAGTTGAAATCCTGTCCAAATTAAAATTATAAAATTCAGTAGGATCAGTAGCCTCACCTACTTGGGTTTCACTTAGTGCCAAAACAGTGTGGAGATACGTCGACAGAAAATTCGTTCTAAACCCACGAATTACTATAATCGACCCTGAAATTCTCAGCCATTGCAGTATTCAAAAATTTCAAAACCAAAACAGACAAGCTCTAAGAAGATTATTGAATTGAATGTCAGACTTCTTTTCGATTCAGCGCCCCTGCTAGTGTTATGCCTTAACAGTGGCGTGAACAGATCCAACACTGGAATTCAAACAATAGTTCTCTATTCGTCTCCTGATGGTGTCATATCGTATACATACATTGTGTGAGTGAAAAAAACGCATTGCAATGTAATGCATATAATAGGCCATGCTGATGTTGTTGATAACTCGCAAATTGGAAGGAAGTGAAAAGAAAAAGTCTTCGACGGATTTTCGGTCCCGTATGCGACGATGGTGAATGGAGAAGAAGGTTCAACCGAGAACTGTACGAGTTGAACCAAGATGTGGAAGTAGTCCAGAAGGCCAAGAAAAGACGACTACATTGGCTCGGCCATATCGAGCGAATGGACGACAACGCTCCAGCAAAGAAAGCCTTCTCATCCCAGCCCCCAGGTTCGAGACGGCAAGGAACACCGAACCTACGGTACAAAGGCCAAGTGACTGCGGATGCCGGAGCGCTTTGTTTCGGCGACTGGAGAGTGCATGCGAGGGACCGATCACGCTGGAAGGCTGCAATATCTCAGGCTGAGATCCTTCATGGATTGTGGGCCGGGTAAGTAAGTAGCAATACAAAGAAAACAACACAAGTTATGCTATTTATCAAACCGTGTTCTTGACAACATCATCAGAACTGAAAAATAAAGGATGAAAGTTTATTTTTACGGATGGACGAAATCAACAGACAACACCTCGTTTGTCATCACCAGGGCCCGGATTCTTATGCAAATACATAATTTTTTTGGACACCTTGAGAACTAAATGAGTCAATTACTTATTCGAATTGTGAAATTTGCTTCAAAATGGCATTCAATCGTTAGCGCATATTTTTGCATATTTTGGCTTATTGAGCACATTTTCAGAATAAATGCATATTTTTCCTTCGTATAAAAAAAATGCAATCAAATAAATCAATCAAATATGACAGCATCTACAGAGACGAACTGTACAAAGCTATATCTAGTTTTGGCGTCCCTGCCAAGCTCGTTCGCTGGTGCAAAATGACGATGGAGAACTCACGCTGCTCCATCAAGGTTGGCAACAAGCTTACGGAATCTTTCGACGTCGAAAAAAGATTCAGACAAGGCGATGCACTGTCATGCGATTTCTTTAACATCGTTCTTGAGAAGATAGGGCAGAACTCCAATCAACACCAGAGTTTCAACTTCTCGCGTACGCCGATGATATTGACATAATGGGAAGAACACAGCGTGATGTCAATGGCGCCTTTGTGAGAATTGAGACAGAAGCGGCAAAAATGGGTTTAGCGGTAAATGAGGGAAAAACGAAGTATATGCTGTCTTCGAGGAAGAACACCCAACACCGTCGGCTCGGGCAGAACGTCACAATAGACGCATATAACTTCGAGGTAGTAGAGGAGTTTGTCTACACGGGCGATAACACCAGCACCGAGATCAGACGAAGAATAACTCTTGCTAATCGCTGTTTCTTTGGGCTAAGGAAGCAATTGAGTGGAAAAGCCCTCTCTCGAGCAACTAAGGTAAAACTGTAAAACACGCTCATCATCCCAGTCCTGTTGTATGGTGTGGAAGCATGGACCCTGACAAAATCGGATGAAAGTGCCTTAGGCTGTTTCGAGAGGAAAGTTCTTCGGGTCATATTTGGCCTCGTGTGCATTGAAGGGGAATGGCGAAGAATATACAACAGCGAACTTTACGGGTTGTACAACGGCATGGACCTTGCCAGAAGGGTCAAGGTCCAGAGACTCAGATGGCTCGTTTTAGTGAAAAACACCATACATTCTCAGCATCCCTTTTTTCTAGCTGGTAGGCAAAATAAAGCTTTTTTCTCTCATCTGTGGCCTTTTTTCATTTGAATTCCAACGTAATTTTTATTAAGTTTTTATTCAAGTTCAGTCAGTCAGCAATTATTTAATTTTTTTTTCAGCATATTTTTTGGTTTTTTACGGCATTTTTCGTAAATTTAAGGGCATATTTTAGGCGCATATTTTTCATTTTTTAGAGCATAAAAATCCGGCCCCTGGTCATCACTCATCACATTAGAAGACCGTCAAATCCTCAACATCGGCATCCTAACCGACTACGCATCAATCTTACCGCCGAAGCTTTTGCTATCCTACAAGTATTGAGTTTGCACCTTAAGGCAAAATAAAATAATTAAGTTATTTATTTCTTATCTCTGTCATCACTTATAACTTGATTGTCATCACTTACATAACTTAATTGTCATCACTTATATGAACTCCAATCAAAGTAGCCTATGAGTTTTTGAATGTTGTACGGGGAATTCCCTAATGTATATGATCCTTTTATGTTCTCATACTTTTTTGTTTTTTTCCTCATTCCTTGTAAGAACGTCATAGTGAATTCATTAAAAGATTATTTAAAATTGAAAAGTGGTGTTTGTTTTTAAAATTGAAAATCCCAATAACAAGCAACAAAATTAGCAGCTAATTCAAAAAATAAGATGATCATATGTCCTTAGCGCAATAAAAAAAACCCAAACAACAAAACATGGAATAAAATAACAATGATGCTGTAAATATTAAAATTGATGGGGACTCCAGGTCACCCTAAATACGCGGAAACGTTGAACGAACGGCAAAGTTGAGAAGCACTTTTTCATGACAGATGATACTCTTGGAAGTTTTGTCAGTTCTTGGCAAGAGGCAGTGCCCGTGAGAGATGAAATAAAAACTATGGACACGAGTAGGACTCGAACCCACGAGCGACGTTCTGCTTAGCAGCCAACGCACCTTACTTCTAAGCTACGGACACTACCACAAACAATAATAATATGTAATAATAATAATAATCGTACCTGGCAACGTAATCATTGGAATGTGGATCGCATTCTTTCAAGAGTTTCGTGAATTCATCATCTAAACGTTCGACTGCAGCCAACGAGCAGCCACGTATTTGGTAGGGCGAAGTACTATATTCCTCAGCCTCTTCGGCTACACTCTCAGTCATGATGATGTCATCATTTGCAAGCAAAATGCTTAACATATCTGGCATTACTTGTAGCAACTTTTGCCAGTGTTCCAATTTCATTGGCTCCGAGATCTTAGGATTGTAGTCATAGATAGCCGAAATGATGCTGAAATGGATTTTCACCGTGACTGCATTGCCGAGATTATTTGCTTCGGCTATGTCCTTCAATTCGTAAAGCAAATCGATCTGCGCCCGTCGATCGGTACGCTTTTTGCCATGCGCTGACATGATCTCATTTAGTTTTGCCAACACCAGATTTATGTCGATTTCAGCATCTTTGGCAAACATTTTAGGTTTCTCGACCGTGGATCCTTTGGTTACAGTCTCCCACTCGCCTTCCTCATCATCTTCTTCCCGCTTCCCATGGATCTTTACCTTTTTAACCTTTTTCTCCTTCTTTTCCTTCTTGGTTTTCTCATCGTCATCCTTTTCTTCCTTGTCAGTTGCACGCTTTTTGAAGCGGTCTCTCATGCTTACGTATTTTGGATTTTACAAACGGTTTCTACGACTTTAGCTGTATTTAGACCACAACCGTTTTGATTTACTCTAGTACAGTCGCGTACCGTTTTTCGCATGGCTAGCTGCCCGCGTCTAGCTAAACGAAATGCTTAACTTCCTGTATCGGCTTCGTTTATTAGAGCCGTTACGTC
>CAKKXW010000695.1:0-15864 GCA_920937365.1 Sphaerophoria rueppellii | reverse complement strand
ATAGAGGTATATTAGGAGAATCTCATAAATACGGCTGTAGATTTTAGATTTTTAGATTAGATTGATTTTTATTTAGTTCTTTTCTGAATTTAACCTTAAATACATACATAATTTTACAAAAATCTTTATGACATGGCATTTGCCGTCTGCCAGAATGACAACTATTTTAATTTTCCGGTCTCAAGCATAAGCACGTAGTTTGGCGTGTTGATTGGTAGGTTGAATATCCGTTTTAAGTAGTGAGTTAAGAGCTTTTTTACCGTAAGAAACTTCTTGCACCCTTATACTTGGGCGCCATATAACAGGATACTCTCTGACACCGCTTCGAATATTTTATGCTTGCTGCTATACGCGATATTCCTGTCAGGGGCGGCAGAAGGTATGGGGTGGGTGGGGTATAGACCCCACCTAAAATTTCTGAGCATGTGGTGCACCCCACCTTCTGGCTTTGGAAATATACCAATTTTTTTAAAGTTAATTGAGGAAAAAAAAATGTTATGAAATTATGAATATTTTTGCAATAATTTTCGATTGATTGACTTAGACTGATCAAGTGATTTGATTTATTTATCCATCGGTCAAAGGATCAACATCATGAATTATTTTTTATCTTTTTTTCTGCTTGATTTTAGTTAGGGTCCGAACGAACTTTCGGTTTCGGCTTCGGTCGAATTCGGCAAAAAAAAAACCAACATTCAGCAAAATCTTCGGCTTCGGTATATACTAGGCCATGCTACCATGCACCCCACCTTAACAAAAAGTGTTCTGCCGCCCCTGATTCCTGTTGATGAAGCAAGTTTTCCAGGCGATATTAATCGCCGTTTTCGCTTTTTCTAGCTTTTCGTTGAAGTGCTTCTCCATGCTTAAATTTCTCGAAAACGTTACACCAAGGTATCTACTTATACTCGTTGACACACTCTAAGGTTTCATCGTTAAATGACCATTTTTCATGAGAACTATTTCTGCCACCACCTTTTTTGAAGATCATCACTTTGGATTTTGGGTATTAACAGTTAAATTCCATACATATACGGCTGTATATATATATAAAAATGTAATGTTGGTTTGAGTATGCTCGAAAAACTCGAAAAGTTCTACAACGATTGAGCTGAAATTTTAACATGGTATAAAATCCGTATCAAGGATTGTTTTTATCTATTTTTTGCATCAGTCACTAATCACACACAGAGCCAATGTTTGAAAATAATGCTTTTCCCACTACAACAAAATTAAAACAAAATTGATCAATTTACAAATACTCAAATTCAATTTATGTAAATTGTCAAACATATTTTTTCATTGTGATTCATTGTGTGTGTCAAGTCAGCATGACATTTTTTGTCATTCGATTGTAGATACATGACAGGTTCGCTTTGATATGCTAATGGGGATTTATACATAGGTATAGTATAATGGAACTGCTTTCGAACAATCTTTAGTTATTGCTTTGCTTCTGTTTATTCTAATAATTGCTGCTTGATTATTGCTGGGGGAGGTCGTTTTGTGTTTTGAAATGTTTTTCGTTGTCCATTATGACATTATGAGCAAAGGGCCCCCGCAGACTGCAGAATCATTATGGGCCGACAGTTTAGTCGAGTTGGGCTGGTGAACAGGGCGCAGACAGAATACATTCTGTTTCTGATATCAGAAAGGAAATTCTCTTCTTTTCAGAACTGACTAAAGCAAGTTAATTAAGTTTTAGCCAATTGACTTTATTCAATGTTGGTTGAAAAATTTTCTCAGTTTTCTTTTAAAAGAGGAATATGGGTAGAAGGTTTATGAAAAAAATTGCTTTCTTTTCTAATCAGAAATGGTGCAAATGTTAGGTAGGAAATAATGCTTCGTACACTTCAGCAAAATATAGGAATATACATATGCTCAATTTACTATGAACATTTCGTCAAATATTTTCAACAAATATTGTTTTTCATCGACAAAAAATAACGTTCATACACTTGAAATTTTGTCAACGCTTTTTTCCTTATTGAGATTTGTGAATTTTGTTGTGTAGACCTACGGAATCAATTGGTTATTGGTTATACTTTGAACATTCATTTGAAACGTAAGTTTGTTTTGGTTTAAAAAAATTAATAATATATGTAAAGAGAAAATACTTTTTATACTGCAGCCTGCTTGCAGCACGGAAGTTATTTTGGTTTAAAAAATAAATAATAAGTGTTAAGAAATAATGCTTTTTACACTTCAGCCTGTTTGCAGCACGGAATCCATTAGTCAAACTTTGAAGTTCCCTAAAAACGTTACACTTCAGCCTGTTTGCAGGACGGAATCAATTGGCCTTGAAAAATGAAAATTTACTGAAAACGTAAGTTCATTTTGGTTTAAAAAATAAGTTAAAATATTAAATTTTATTGTACAACATGCATGTGATTTGATTCATGTTATTATTATATAATAATACCTACTGCACATTTAAAATCATTTCATATCGTGATTAATGAAAATTTTAGTTATTCATATTGAAAAGTTTATTTTAAATTTTTAACGGATTATGTTCTGTACATGTATGAAAAGATGTCTATCAACTTAATAATGTTTTTCAATCCAGTATTCAAAGTGATGAAATGCATAATAAGTCGATAGACACCGTTGTGGAAGCAGATGAAGTAGTCAATTATCCAACTCACTTGATCTCACCACCACACACATTAAAATTAAAAAAAAAAGGTGTACCAATTATCCTTTTGCGGAATATTAATCAGCGAAAACTCTGCAACGGCATGTGACTCGCAGTTAAGAAATTAATGAATAACGTAGTGGAAGCAACAATTTTAACGGGGCCTTTCAAAGGTGAAGATGTCCTGATTCCTCGAAAACCCATGATCGCGACCGATACACAATTTCAACTTAAAAAATTGCAATTTCCAATTCGATTGGCATTTGCAATCACAATCAATAAGGCTCAAGGTCAATCCTTAAGATTATGTGGTTTAGATTAAGCGGCGGATTGCTTTTCACATGGACAACTGTATGTTGCTTGTTCCCGAGTCGGCAAACCAGATAATTTCTATATCTACGCAGACAGCGGAAAAAAAAATATTGTATATCCTCGAGTGTTGCAAAATTAAAAACCTATATGAAATGTATTCTTTGTTTTGTTTCTCATTTCTCAACCATTCAATCACAACGTGCCACTGCGAAGCGTGGCAGGGTACAGCTAGTCTATTTAATAAATCTTAAAATTAGTACAGCTTTACAACGATTTGTTATATTTAACTTCACATCTACTTCTTGTCTTGGCCTTGCAGAAGGCTTTGATCTTTGTGCTTTTTATAATGGACATTTGCCTTTTCCATATTTTTGGCGTAATTTTGTAAATAGCCAAGATCGACTGGTTTTGAAGCACTTGCAGCAGCGGCAGTGTTTGTAATGGTTATTCTTTGCTGGACTTTGTTTCATCATCATCGTCGTCATTCTCTTCTCAATCGGACATTTTTAAGCCAGCTTTACAATCGAATTGAGGTGCTGCTTGTTTCTCATTTGATCTTGATTGCTTGACATCGAAGAAACTAGGCTACTGCTATCTAAATCACTTAGAACAGCCCTTTTATTTGTGGCGGTGCGTGGCGCCTTCTTTTCACCTTGCGCAGTTCTTTGTTTTTGTTGCTCGACCTGATTTGATTGATTGGCACGTTGGAGTGTCTTGTCTTTGGCGTCTGTATTTGTTGAAAAGTTTTATCCTCAGAAACGTGCCAGTCGATTTTCGTTTGTAGATTGTTTTGAAGAAGCACCTTTCTTGGACGATGATGATTTTGCATCACTGTGAAAGCATGAAAAACATAACGTTAATGTTCGCTTGAAGTTGGAGTTTTCAAAAACGGATTACACTTACTTTTTCTTCGAACTTGGAGTATCTTCATCGAAATCGCTATCAACGTCGTCAGATTCATCGGATGATGGGTGGCAACGATTTGAGGATGATCCTTCTGGTTTCCATACGTCCTCGGTGGCTGAGAAATCTTCTTCTTCAGATGGCGATTGGTATTCTTCATCGGATATTTTCCTTTTTGTTTAAAAATGCCTTTTTTGTTGTCCTTGCTTTTGGAACCTTACGATGAATAGAAGAAGAATTTCAATTTATTCTTTTTGTCAGAAGTAAACAATTTTTGAATATTAAATTTTCTTTTTTTTTTGTAAATTGGTCTTTCCGCGTCAGTGAAAACGATGGGGGGTCTTTGAAGATCAGCGCCCAGACTGATAAAATGTAAACACATAAATGTGAGTCTTGTGATCATATCTTTGATTAAAAATTTACCTTTCGATTTATGACAAAGTACCTGAGAGCTAGGGTTAACATGAACACCGAGGGTGTCTTTGGTGGCTTCAATGGCAAAACAACAAATCAGATCGCCTTAATAGAGTTCCTTTATTCGAAAGTGAATAACGATACTTTAATGATTTTTTGTTCTAGACCAGTGCAGGGAACGTGCTATACAAAAGGAAAACAAGTGATATAAGTAAAGATCTAGGCTAAAATTAATATCAATCGTACATGAAAAAAGACATACTATGGCTTCAGATTGTACCAACTTCTGATTAACCTTCAATAGGAGCGGTTTGCTGGTTTCGGGACATTTGTTACTTAATGATGTACGGAAGGAAGTCACCTTTCATCGTTGGAATAGACTCGTGCTATAAAAACAATTTGTTTTTTTATTAGAGGAGGAACAGTGCTTCGAGTATACAAATTTACTCTTTTGAAGAAATCCAGAACCCATCATTTCATCACATAAATATGTGAGTCTGTAAATTGTCTGATGATATGGCCATTGATTTTCATGAATTCTACGAAATCACCAGTCGAAGCTAGGAACAACATACGATTGTATGGATTCCAATCGAATGTCTTTTTCATCATCAAAATTCCCTCAGAGAAAACAGAAATAGAGAACATCAACTTCGATATTGCTTCTACTAATCTTTGCATTCAATTTAAACTCCTCTAGACGTGTTGGGATTTCTTCAATTATAGAAGTCTGCATCCGAAATATCTCAGCTAAAATGCTGAACATGGTTTCGGGAATCATTTGGGCTACTTTACGAATGTAGTTGTAGTATTTGGAAACGCGACGCTAGGTTTTTACGTTTTGCCTGAAGAATTTCTGCATTTATTAAAACTGAAATTAAACTAATATTTCTTAATTTTCAGTGAAAAAAGTAAACCTTTTTTGTAAATAATAAACAATTTTTCAATAACACTACAACAGTTTGAAAGATCTTTTAAAATTGATTTATCGATTGGGACTGTCTGTAAATTACTACTGATAAAGCACTACCTTATCTGCTGTGGCGTCAAAATGTCCGGTAGTGAACCGGCGCGGCGGTTCGTTTTTTTGAGTATCGATTTAAAAAAAAAAATTCACAGAAAATCGTGCGCAAGAATTCGCGTGCAAACATTGTCTTGATCAAACAGCTTAAGAAGAAGTTCAGCCTCAAAATATAATAAAGAAGAATGAACAGGAAATGAAATGAAAAATAGAGAGAAATTTCAAAAAATTGATGTCAGTTTGCTGAATTTCAAAACAAAATTTCGGGTAAGTGAATTAAAATCATTGTTTTTTGCCATTAATAATTATTTCTTTTATTTTCAGAACCACAATCAGTGCATAGAAGAAGAATCATGCAACATTTATATAGTAATTCTTTTGTTTGTTTCTCGGTTTATTGACTACAAACATACAACCGACAAACAGACAAAATTCTTGCTTTATATGTATGTGTAGATGGAAACCGCGAAAAAGAAAAGTGTTTATGTTACTTTGTGTTTTTTCATTAAAAAATAATAATAATTTAACACATTTAGTTGTTTAGTGAACGAAGAAAATGTTTTAAAACTACGTACATTATGAAAATACATTTGGGAATAAAAAGTGACAGTCCATATGGAAAATCCATATGGCTCTTCCCTATCTTACTCTAATGTTATTGATACCTTATTAGCTTTGTGCAATGAACTTTAAAGTATTCTGTTTGCCAGAAAAATCATTGCACGCCGCATTAGTAATATAACTTCGAGCTAATTTCCCACGTATATGAACCACGCAATTTGTGGTTTTAATTCAGCATCATATGCCAGCAAGGTAGGA
This sequence comes from Sphaerophoria rueppellii, assembly GCA_920937365.1. Classification (NCBI taxonomy): domain Eukaryota; kingdom Metazoa; phylum Arthropoda; class Insecta; order Diptera; family Syrphidae; genus Sphaerophoria; species Sphaerophoria rueppellii. The sequence goes on along the minus strand of CAKKXW010000695.1, from coordinate 9,760 downwards.
AAGTTACCTACTACTCTTTTCTTATTTCCCATCAACGTTAAACTTCTTTCTACCTAATGAAGGTTAGGAACCAATCCTTGTCACAACATAAAAAACCTTTACCTACAGCACTTTGCCAACAGTAAAACCAAAACATTGTTGTTAACTAGGGCAAACATTGTGAAAGGAAGTCCTTATTGATCCATTTCACATATTTTTTTACTTTCCTTTTTCATATCCGAAGATGAACTCAACCGAAGTTCCTGAAGTCGTTTTAACTGAAACGAAAAAATAATATAAATCAACCACCTTGTTCACCGACTAAAGTAGAGCAGTTTTCTTCTTTAACATTCAGAAGGTGTACTTTTGGAAATAAGCGTATAACTGTGCCCATAGGCATACTTTGATCGCCTTACTTTAAGGCTGAAATATTGAGAAAAAAGTCTTCAACTTCAAACCAAAATTGAGAATTTTCTTCAACATTTTCAAAGTCATCCGATTATTCAACAGTGAGCAACAGATTTTGGTTTGAATTTCAAAATTGGGTGTGCATACGGAGGACTTAAAAGGTGGATGAATAGAGTGATGGTGAGTAGGTGAGGTAGTTTGAGAAAATGTGCAGTCATGTTGTAAATGGGTTATGAAAGCAAACAGGAGGTAAACGAACGTACCTATAACAATATTATGTTTTTGAAGAATAACATTTTTCAGGAAAGTATATTCTATAAAAAAGTGGAAACGGGAGAAAAATAAGCAAGAAAAATGTCCTTCAATGAAATTCAGTGGTTTTACTTTTTTCAGCTCTTATGTTTGTCAGGAAGATAAGCTACAAGTCGGAGTACATATGTGAAAAATGAATACTTAGAGGAATTTGGTTTTGCTTGTTATCGAAATATTTTTTTTTAGGTTTATTGAAAAGGTTTCTCTCTTTTATTTTATGACTTCACATATGAACTAAACTCAAACAAAACAAATAATGATGCATAAGACATTTGAATTTATTTTGTTTTCAAGGTTAAACTATGTTTATAATTGCAAACTTAAAAGTCTTCTAGGTATATCACACTGTATTGGTTATAAATATCGAAGGAAAGCTTTGTGTCCTTTCCATATTGTCTTACTTACTTATTTAATTAAGATGGCGATACTGTAAAGCTTGGACCAGGGCCTATCATCTACAAGCTTTCAAATGTTGGTCTCCTTTCTGTAAATTCATGCGGAACTGAACATTAAGAAAATAAGTTTCATCACGTTTCCAAAAGCATTTTAACTTTACTTTTGTCTGGGTCAAGCTGGGACAACGAATAGAATATCCTGTAAAGAAAGTCGAAAGAAGTAACTACAACAGTATTATTATATAACCACCAAAAATATTCCATAAGAAACTTGCCAAGTCTCGATGATCGATCTGTTTGTTTATCTCTTAAACTCAATGAAAACAAGACAAAGTCGTGCCAAGTCTAAGATTCTTTGCTGCTGTTCTTTATTATTATAATTAATGTTGCGTGACCAATTAGAAGTCCGTATATACTGGAAATAATGTTTTATACTGTTTGTTTCAGGCTCGCCTATACATAAGTATTATTGAAATACGTAGCTTTATCAAGCTTACAATTAACTTGTTATTAAATCAACGTTTTCCAAGTGACAATTTTCCATCGTCAATGGGTAGTGGTTCTAACGACGGATTGGTGCAATGGTGTAATGCACCTGGTTTTGTACTCTTGGTTACCCTTCTACACATGTTTAGAGACTGCAGTCATTTCGGTACTTTAGTTAAGTCACGAATTAGACTTTTTTTTTTAGTCTTTTAACTTACAAAAGTACTTTACCTGGAAAGGATCAGTCACCAGGCAGTACATATTTTTCTAACTTGCAGTCAATGGAATAAACTCAGTTGACTAAAAGTTGATTAACTGCAGTACTTTTTAACTTTATTGGTCGCCTGGTTCTGCAACCATCTCGTCTATCATCACTTCTCTTGTTGCATCGTTATCGTCGCTGCTGTTCATCGGATAATAGTCGATTCTGGAAGACTGGATCGGGTGCTTGTCTGACAGGATCGACTAATACCTGATAAACAGCAGCGACGGTAACGATGCAACAAGAGAAGTGACGATAGTGGAAAGCTACAACAAAATCCTTGCAGAGCCAGGCGACCAATAATGTTCAGCCTGCCTACTGATCAGAAAGCAACGTGTTCAGAAATAACAAGACTGCTTTATTAGAACAACTGCTTGCAATTTCTAATTTGCTTCGACTTTTTATACCCAAGAGCTGAAGTCAATCATCGACGCCTTTGAACAAAATGATGACAAACTTATCTGTTGGACCAATCATGTATATGTTAGTTGATGGGATATTGTACCGCTTTTGCACAGAAGAAGATTAAGAAAGTGGACAACTGATTATTCCAAAAACTATGAACGATGACTCAAGGGTGGGACATTACGGTATTGAAAAGACTTTGGCTCGTGTTTCTAGTCGTTATCATTGGCCTGGAATAAGGGCAGATAAAGCAAACCACGTAAAAATTTGCATCGAATGTCAACCCTTCAAAACCACAAACTTAAAACCTTCTGGCTTATTGCAAATTACTCCAAGCAGTCAAAGATTTGAAGTCATTGCAGCTGATCTTTTTGGCCCTCTACCGACAACACACAGTGGAAATCAGTAGATTCTGGTAGTTGAAGACCTTTGTAGTCTTTGGGTAGAATTGTTTCCTTAAAGAAAAGGTTCAGCTGAAAACTGCGTTCTTACCTTATTAAGTGAAGCCTTTCTGCGGTATGGTGTTGCTAGACGACTTCATAGTGACAATGAAACACAATTCATTTTAGCTCTTATGCAAAAGCTTACCTTTTGCCTTGGAATACAACAGTCTTTCACACCTGTATACCATCCCGAAGCAAACCCAGTTGAACTAAAGAATCCAGACAATGAATTTAACGAAATGCAAAAGTGATAGCACAGTAGCAAGGTTAGGTAACCTTGAGAAGAGAATTACGAACTCCTGATGATGTGAATCATGATCTAAAAGCAATAAATTCAGTCTGAAAGCGGGGCCAACATGCTTAGCATTAATGTATACCAAATTTAATCTGCGTAGCTCTTGCAATAGTTTATCATTGCAATAAGTTTGCGAAAGTGATCATATTATCTAGCAAACGTGTAAATTCATACTTTAAATCAATCATGAATATGTTTTCAGATGAATATGAATCTGGTTCAAGTTCCAGTGATCAAAAAAATGATAGCATTAATAGACGTTATCCTTCGGATAAGAGTCCTGAAGCAAGAAAATTTCCAAGACTAGATTAATTATCTTCATCTGAGACTTCGCCGGACGTGAAAAGTCAAGATATCGCAGCGATATCGACGCGACAAAAAATCGCAAGTGTGCACCGGGCCGCCCTTACGCCGCTACTGCCTCCTTCTTTCAACATCTGTTTTTTATGCAGTTACCATAAAATATTTTTTTTCATCCGAAGTCAAACTCCAAACATTTGAATGAATGTAAACTTTTATTTTGGCCGTGTGCGAGTTGGGTTAAAAAGTGGTTAAGACTTGACGTTTGGTAAAATTTTGACACTTCGCATTGAATAAAATGTGTTAACTAGTTGCGGAGCCAATATGACAGAAATGGTTAAAAATTCATGCATTTTTAACCACAATTCATCCAATTCGCACACGGCTTTAGACTTCGTTTTCCCATTAGATTGGAATGAGATGTTGGAGGCCTGCATTCTCATAGAACGATCTGAGGGCAGAGTGTTCATTTTTTACTCGGAGAAAAGGTTGGATCAATATCTTCGTCATCATTTGAAAAGTCGACGGTTGATATTGTTACATTAAAAATTTCATCACGCATTCTATTGAAGTTAAAAAAAAATTATATTTCAGCTGAGTTTTAATTCACAATACTTACGCAAAAAGTTCTGGTGGTAATTCCGGCAGAGATGACTCACACGAACAGAACGACATCCTGAAATCGGCTGAAGTTTCTCTGTTATGCACACGTCCTAAACATATCCTTACAGCATATACGACAGTGATTTACCGTAACTTGAGTAAGGAATTGTCGTATGTGCATGATTTTTAACACATACGACAGTAATTTACTGAAAGATCAAAAACTGAGTTTTTCAAAAGGAAAAATGTCGTATTTGCAAAAATTAAACACATACGTCAAAATAACTACCCAAACGCATTCGACCTTGCACATACGACAGAATTAACACAAATTGTCTCTGTAACTAAGATAGATATTAAAAGCAGCATTAGAAATATTATTTTTAGTTTGTCAAAACTGCATCTGCATCAAAACGTGAAGATCGCATTTTTTCACATACCTACGACAATAATTTTCTCAGGCGACGTTATGTGTTGGCAAACCATTGGTCGCTAGACACAATTTGCTATAAGCTTTCTTTCGACTATATATGATAGTGTAAACAAAAATTATTGATTTATTTTATTAGATATTCTTATTGCACACAGTTTTTTACTTTTTAGGAGCATTATTATTATTACAAATCTTTCTTTTCTTTTTTTTCTATTTCTGATATTGTATAGTAGCAACAATTTTTCGTATTGTCCATCCGCGTTCGTTATTTATTCTTTTAGACGCTTCCATTTCTGAAAAATCGGCGTGGTATTTACGCCTAAGCCGGTTGAATTCGGTGATAGCTGAAGCTTGAGCTTTTATACCTACGCTTAAAATCAACATTTATGAGGTGTACTCAATGAAGATTGGTTACTAACGGAAGCGCCACGTAGGCTTGGTCACAAGCGAATATGGAGATGCCAATGTCCATGAGGGCATCTTTTAAACTTAGATTTTGGCTCTTGTTATTTCTTAGGGCGTACGCCACAGAGATTGGAAATTGTTCTCTTTGCAAGTATGCCTGAGGTATGTCGATCTCTAATAGTTTGGTTGGGCTCTTGTGTTTTCTAATCAGGGTCACCAGGTTCTCCAAATCTTCGATTATCGTAGTTTCTATCTAGTTCTAGTTTTTTAATTTATGTGGCCATTAAACCCTAACTTTGTGTCAAATTTCAGCTCCCTGAGTTTATGGGAAGTACTAGTTCGATTTGATGATCATGAGTGAATGAGTGAGTGAGTGTCATAAATGCGAAACTTTGCTGTCGCTTAACTTCTCGTAACTAAATGACCTACAGACCAGTGTACGGACTTGAGAGATTCCAAATGGTAAAGTGCTTTCGACAGCTTTATCTTGGCCTATACTCATAAGCCGTTAAGCCAGTCCGCTTCCGTTCCGTCTCAAGGTTGACAAACGCACCACACTGAACGGCACGGACTATGGACGTGTAATATTATCTTTGTTCACCTCTGTTAAGTATTCTGTCCCTGTACCTTGATTTTCCAATCGGAATGAAGATGTTATTATTAACAAAGCGAAGCAAGTTTTGCTTACATCAATTTATTACCCCGAATTAGTCTAACCCGTATTCAAGTAAAGCTTTAAGGAACAAATATCGTCTTGATTCCGGATACAGTAGAAATTAGTATGTATACTCATTTTACATCATTCATTTTGAAATTGGTAATTCAATTCACGAGTAAATTGACCATTTCAACGTCCCGATTGAATATGATTAAATGTTTAATTAAATGAGGATATTGCCCATCCTACTGGGACTAACATCATTGTGAATCATTTATTTACGACAATTTAAGTATCTACCTTAAACACGTATACCCAATATCCTTGTTCCTTTTCCGTTTAAAACATACACATACATACAAACATACACTTACCTTTTCCACCGAAAATCAAAGCAGGACATGGGTAACGTCCATTGAATAGTAACACACTTATTATTTGATGTTGCTTTTATAGATAAACAGGGGTCGGATATTATAAAAAAAAAAAACTGAACAAAACCCATCGGATTGTGATACGAAAGGAAAGGTAAACCAATTCCAAGTAAATGGAGTGAAAATAATTCCCAGATAAATTCGGTAGTGTTTATTGAATTTAGATCTCTTCATTTGATTACAGAGGCAATATACCAGTATAAAAAGTGTACCTCATGTAAGAATTAAGGTAAGTAATACAATTAAAGCTTCCAAGCGGAAAATTGCACCGCATTAGTAAGCAGGGCCAATGTCCCTAATGAGCTCTCATAAAACATAAAAAGAAACTATGGGCACGAGTAGGACCCGAACCCACGACGTTCTGCTTAGCAGCCAACGTACCTAACCACTTAGCTACGGACACTACAATCAAAATATGTAAAACATTTAATTTTCACACTGAACGTGACCAATAGCTTAATTCACCAAAGGTATATCGAACGCATCGTTCGTACATTCCTGAAATTCGTAATTTTCTTCCTTCTTCTCACCACTTTTATTTAAGCTCACTACCAATTCAGACTGATTAGCCAAGAAAAAAATGATCTGAAGAAGAATCAAAACCATTTGCCCTGCTCTATTAAGACTTATACGTTTCACATTTATAATAAAACACCCATCCCAACAAGGATTATTATAATCCTACCAAGGTTAGGTTAGGTTAAGGGGCTGATAGTTGATGTCGTTACCGTCACACTTAGATCAATACAGTTCCATTGTGATACGCAAGAGTATTGCTACTCAAGCTAATAAGAAAAAAAGCTATGGGCTATGGGATAGGCTTTGACAAAGCTCAGAATGTTTGTACCTGGTGTACTAGAGAGTTCTTCTTAATCCCCGAAGAAATAGTTGCCAAGCAATTTCTTACTTTGGTGGGAGAGTGCGGGACAGTGATACAGAAAGTGCGAAGTGTCTTCATGCACTCCCTCGTCACCGCATCCTTTGCATAGATCATCTGAACTGATTCTCATCTTTTTCATATGATAACCCAACAGATTATGTCCGGTAATTATGCTTACAAGAGATCGAAGTGATCCCTTGTGTAGCTGCATAATTCTTTCCGTTCTCCAAAAGGGAAAACCTTAAATATAACCTGCACTTTGTAAGGCAGCCTTCTTTCCAATTTAGGTTGGCAGATTTGAATAAAACAAATGCGTTGTAGGCTGAAATGTCGATCATATTATTATTTGCAAGTGTTGCCACTTACAGCTTTATCTAGTGTATTAACGCCACCTCTACATTTATTGTAGTCCAGTTTTATCTCTGGCTTTTTATCCGGACGGTTTTTGAATATAAGAAAAAATAAGTTGTTTCCTCGGAAAAATCAAAGAATGAAGAGTAAACACCTTCTTTTTATGTTCACTAATTTAGGTGGTAATTCGGGTTTATATAGGGTAATCCGTTTTTCCAATAACTTTTGTGCCAATTGGTGAGAGGTGAAAAAGTTATCGATTGTGAGGTTATGTCCCCTTAGCCCTGCAATCAAATCAAGAACAACACGCATACCTTATTTTTTTCTCGATTTCTTCCGATTTCCTTGCCAGTGTAAGTTTGAATATTCCAGACATAGCTCGTTGCAGAATCACACAGCACCGGAATCGACATCTTCCTCTGAAAGCTATTAACTGTTCATCAATGGTCATCTTTTCGGATGGATTGTAAAGCTTCGGTAATATTTCAACCCATTCATTCCACAAATCACGAATAGGAGCAAATTTGTCCAACAACCTTCGTTCGATTCGAGTTTCCCTTTTGTCGAACTTTTTAACCCTCCATATTTTTTTGAAAGTCTTCAAAGACATTGTTGCAGCAAATATTGGTCTTCCTTTTTGGAGTTTCAAAGACTTTCAGAGCTTTCGCTATGTGATCGAAAAACACCAGCCAAAATAAGCAATCCAATGAAAGCAATGAGTTCAGTGCTATCAAGCCATTCTTCACAATATATTCGATTTCCTTCAACGTTGTTGTAGGTCAATATAATACGAATCAAAAGAGGAGGGAAAAAGAGTTCAAAGCTCTGGAGATTTTTTCTTCGGTAATTGGTAGGCAAGAGTAACGCGTCAATCCTGGCACCAAGCCTCTAAGCTCTTCCGGCACTACTTGCCAAAAGCGTTTTTGAATAATTTATTTTTTCATTCTTTGATGATATCAATGCGGAAGACACAACTGGATTTTCGCTGCCACAGAATCACTGTCGGAGGAATCGGCAACTTCAACATGATCTTCAAACTCAGAACATGATTCATCTTCATCAGAAAACACGGTCAAAGAAAACTCGCTCTCGTTTACTTTATGTAAGCTCAATAAAGCAAAATAAATGTAGCAATGAAATCGCCCAGCCGACTATGTGCAATTAGAAAATAAATAAAATTTCAAATAACGTTTGATTTATACGGTGGGTCAATTTTGACCCGAGGACCATAGATGTATACAAATTTGTACGAGGCAGAGCTTAAAATATTCATTTAAAATTTTACGCTTATTATATACACATAAGCAACCTTAAAAAAAAGTCAAAAAACCTCAAGTCGCAAAAATTATTAGTTCCAGAGGAAACTTAATTTGTTTACAAAAATGGGTCAAAAATGACCAAAAGACCGTAGAAAGGAGATAGTTTTTCAAAAATTGGGTTTATACATTTCAATATTATGATTAAAAAAAAAATTAATAGGTACTCCTTGTTCTTAATAATGGAGATTAGAAAACAAATTTTAAGTACAGAGAAAACAAAACAAATAGTATTTTCGCACATTTTTAATCAAAAATGTTTATAAATTTACTAAACAAACAGAACTGCCATCATCTGTGAATGTCCAGATTTAATAAAAAAAAAAAAATAATTAGAGCAAGGATCTAAACATTTCGAGCTCTTTTATGACAAGCTAAATTTCAACTTTGACCACAACATTTGATGAAAGCTATTAATAAAAATTCTATCTCAAATTTTCCTTGTGAACTAATTTGCCGTCGATCAGAACCTTTGTTCCTAGATCCTTTTGAAGAACTTTTTTATAAACAGTTTGCGAAACTTGTTTCCAACTCGTTATTTATTTTAACGAAAACTTCATCACTGGGATGATAAATCAAAGTTAATCTTTTTTTGTTATGATAAATGAGATCTTTAAATTGCATTTCAAATAATCTTTCCTTAATTTCTTGTTGTAAATGAGGAGAAATAGATTGAATTACATCAATCGGTCGATAGCTAGTTACTGAGTGAATCGTCCTACCACAGAAAGTAATTATACATGTCCATTTGTAACACTGTGAAAAGGTGGTGTATTATACATGGTTATTTCAAAGTGATCTCTTAACAGTGTAATACTTTCAGAAGTGAATGCTCAAGTAGCACAAAAGTCTAAAATACACCAAAATATTTGGTGTATTTTTTGCATTTTTGTGATATGCATTTTCAATATAAAAAATAGACTACTTTTTAGTGCAATTTTTGGACACTTAATTTGTATTTAGTGTAAATAATACCCATGTTTTTGTAAATAAAGAAAACCGATTGCACAAAACTTGTACCGATATTCGGTATATAAAGTGTGCAAGTGGAATAAAAATTCTTGGTTACTAGAATATAATATACTCCAGGGGTGTATATTACGAACTGATAACGAGTTCAAATAATATACCAAATGGTAAAAACCTTACACCATTTTTTGGTGTAAAATTATTCCCTTGAGTGTGAAAACTACACAACAGTTCGATTGATAAAATCACTATTAGAGTATACAAATCCTAATTTTAAATTTGTCTGATATAAAATTTAAACCGCAGTTTATTTTTTCTATCGGAAGAATTAAAAAAGAATTAAAATTTACACCGTTTCTTATTTTTTGGTGCAAGGTGTACCTATCTGCAAAAATTATGAATTAATTATATGATTCACCTTCAGAT
>CAKKXW010000691.1:0-18402 GCA_920937365.1 Sphaerophoria rueppellii | reverse complement strand
CGTTTTTATATTTCAAAGACAGCTGACGTTGAAAGGAAAGAGAGAAAATGAATGAAGAGCGAATGTCATTTTTGTATTTTTGTTGTTTGTTGTTTGTAATAAGATAAAGAGACAAATTAGAAGAGAGCTTAGCTTCTGCTTTTGAAACAAAATTTATTTGAGAACTGCAGACTTTATTCAATATTTGCGATGTTGTCTATTTTCGATTTTTCATATAAAATGCTTGCAAAACCTATACAACCTTATTATCTCACTACAAGCTTATGTCTATTCGTGAGGATAGATTTCTTGATCAGTTTTGTAAGAATTTTGCCTTTTTGTGGCAAATGATCAAATGACCTATATCTGAATGAAGAAAGAAGGTTGTTGATCTGGTTGGAAATGTGTGTTAGGTCAGTTATTGAGGTGTTTTTTGTTTGTTTTTTTTTTTTAGGAATTTCTGTGATTGCTCATAAGGAATCATTGAATGAATTATTTTAATTCATGTGAAGCATGATCAACTGATATTGGATATGTTTGAATAGTTTTTTTTTGTGTAATAACTAAGGTTGAATATATTTCGATTAATTAAACAAATACTCACTTCTTATTCATGTTCAGGAGCGTACCTGTTTTGAAAGAAATTGCACCAGTAATTTTTTTGTTTGAAATAGGTATGAGGAAATTACAAACCTCTGGAGCGGAAAGCGACGATGAGTTAGAAAATGTTAAGTGAAAGGAAAAAATTATTTAAATTTTCTTTGGAATTTTATTGACTGAGAAACCTTGCATAATTAACAGGATAAAAACTCAATATCTTTTCAAATTATAAAATTATTTTACAGATCTATCAATAACAATGGTGAACAATTATAATTTATTTTTAAAACAAACAATTTCTTAAAATAAGTTTTTGGAGTGCGCCGCAGCCGCCGTCTCGTGCAGGAATATTTGAAGAAAACATCCTGCTGTCTCTCGTTTCATAGGTACCGTCGAAGAAAAATATGAAATACAACAAAAAAAATTAATTAATTGTGGGTGAACTTACTGATTGAACTGTTTCATATTGCCTGTTTGACTCGGCCGTTTCTTTTTCATCATGCGAATTGAATACCCCAGAGAGAATTGCACATTTTATCCCGGTGCTAACCGACTCGCTGAAAACTTGCGTAGCTCTTTTCACAGAGAGCTTCTGGAATGCGTCGGGGTGCACGTGTTCCTTGCTAATCTTGGGCAAAAGTCGGAAGGATGGGTTTTTCATATCCATTTCAAATACCTTCTCGAGTACCTTCCAATCTACCACTTCATTGCCGAAGGAGATTATGTACTTGAGCAAGGTGTTTCGCACACTCTTGAACATGTGTGGATAATCGTACAAGAGAAATATCCTACGATTGCCGACTTCTACCCAAGGCTCTGTATTTGCTTTCATGAGCATTCTGTACGCGCTTTGGTTGGAGGCTCCTTGGTCGCAGCAAGTGGCGACAATTTCCATGCCACAATTGTTGACTTCTTGAACAATGTCAACAATCAGCTTCGCAAGTATTTCGCCATTTGGTGTTCCGACGACGTAAGCAATTGTCTGCTTCCAATTCTCGTTAAGTCCTCTAAGTGTGAAAACCATCACCTTAGAGGCTATAACGTTCTGCCTTCCGTATTTTCCAAAGTCGGTTAGCCCATATATAATGTCGTCTTTGATGTTGTATTCTAACTCTCTCTTAATAGCCATTTCATCGAAAAGCAAAACACATTTCTTATTCATGGCGTCCATCACTTTTGCCTTGTTCGTTAGCACCTGGACTATGGTGTCACTTACACCAGTGGGGAGACGTATCTCTGAATGCCATCTATATATTGTGGACACTGATGGCAGTTTGAATCCCATGTCGATCAAGAAGGCGAAGGAAGACGGGCTCTTGTAGAATAGTTTCTGGGCAAATCCTCTTTCTTGTTGGCTCCAAGGCGCATTTGGCACATGGAGAAATTGAGATCTTATGAAGATTTTCACATCTTCGCTGAAACAGTCCATGTTATCCTCCAAAAATTTTCGGACAGCATACTTTGGATCATTTTTGATCCTTTTTGGAGTGTCGAAAATTTTTCTTGGGATGAACTGTCTCTTCCTTTGAGGTTGCTCTGGAGCTTCATAGGTCCAATAACCTGGTGACGGGAACTGCGATGGGGAAACTGCTGCATCCAATTTGGGTGAACCGAGGGAATAATCCTTCAAATACGTCCTTGACACCCTTAAAGGCATGTCAATCAATGACAATGCTGGGCTTTCTGATTCAAGGTGTATTTGGGGCTGCCGCGGAGTTAAGAACAAATGTTCTTGTTGCCCTTGAGGATATTCCACTTCACCTTCATGTTGTTGATGCTGGAATCCAGTAGTGTGCGGCTGTCGTTGAGAAGTTGAGGCAGGTGTTGTGTCCATGAATGAAACGGAATGTTCCCTTTGGTGTTGTTGTTGTGATCCGGCTTGTTGTTGGGTGGAGTGTGGTTTTTGTGCAATGAAGGACGACATTATTCGGCTGCAAGAAGCATCTACAGAGCTTTCGGAGCAACTGCAGATTTTGGAAGAAGATACTGGCAAAGAAAATCTTTTCAGCACTTTTCCCAAGCTTCTTACAACCAAATCCTTCTTATAGAAGTGTTTCTCACAGAACAAATATCTGCGATGGGTATTTTGACCCTGTGAAACACTTCCATGCTTCATCCAAATAGCCCTTCGTTGATCATTGGGTATTTGGAAGAAGGAAACTGAGCTCAAGTTTCGCTTTTGCTCAGAACATTTGTCATATGCACAAATGGACATTTTAAAAAACAAAACTTATTAATACAAAAAAAATAATACAATATAGTATAATACCTAATATAAATAATAATATATGTATATAAGGGTATGTAATAATATATAAAAATTATATATATACAATATATACAACGCGAAGAAAAAATACTAGAACTAGATTTTTGAAAAAAAAAACACGATAAAAAACCAACGAAAACGATAATCAATTCAATTATTCAAAACAAAAAAAAACTTAAATAACGCGAAAAAGTTAAAAAACCGAACGAATGAAAGCTTTAAATAAACTTTAGTCCAATAAAAATCGCAAAAAAAAATTAAATTTATTTTTATAAACAGCAAATATAAATAACTAAAATCGTTTGCATTAACAAAACACTAACTTAAACACGACGATAAAAACACGCCCGAAATTATTATACCTAGGTATATGTCAATTACATACAAAAAAAAAAAAAAAAAACGCTGAAAAAAGAATGTTATTTTTATTAATTATAAATAGGTAAATTTCACCCAAAACCAGCCAATATTCCCTAGATTTCTAGTTTTTCTTTTTAAACAACACAACACTGACTCTATCTTTAAAGCACGATAAGAAAACAATCACAATTTCACAATACCGAGTTTAAATTAAGATTTTTATGTTCAATTAATTTTGAAAATCAACCGACCACAAATGAATTCGAATTACTATGAACAATGTTGATAAAAGGGCGCTAAAATTCAGTCATTGTATGGGATATCATTAGTTTTCCCCAATTCTCATATTTTTGCAGGAAGAACAGCTATCATCTCTAAGCAAAAGCGCAGTAGTAACGACATGGTTACCCTTTGACGAAAAAATTATTCTCGTTTTTTTATTGCAAAATAAAATTGACCAGTATATATTTTTTTCCTTAAACAATAAAACGCTAGTAATACATTTAAATGAAAAGTTTTTTATTCAATTTAAAGATGAACAAAATGAAAAGTTTAAATACCTCTTAATTTACTTATTTCACAAACTACTAACATAGTAATATTAAATTCAAGCTTATTAAATTCAGTTTATAAGAATATTGTACCTTCAATATTCATCATACCATATTAAAATAATAATTTATAATGATAACATAAAAAAGGATAAAACTTTTATGCCATACGGCAATCATTAAACTGCCACCCAAAAAATGTTCTACTATTTACATATCACTTGTAACAATGGGTGTGCGGCGTGCAAAAAGAAATCTTCCACTTTTTTTTTCGTTGTATGGATTTCAGTTTCAGTTTCAAGTTCAAATGAGAAAATAAGAGATCTCTTCTCATAATTCTCTTTCTAAAAAAAATAAACAGAGAACATTTTTTCAATTTACTCTCTTTTCTGCTGTTCTCATTCTAAATACAATTTTCTCTTGTTTGAATTCGCTTCAGAGTAAATTTTTGCCTCAGAATAATTCTTGCTTCAGTTCCGTGGGGCGCTGCGATCGATTCTCGGTGCTGCCACTACTATTTAGTCTATATGCAAAGGTCCTAGTCTATTTCATATACAAAGCTTTTGGTTACATGATTGAACGTAGCCATTGGGCGCGTTCACTTTTAATTGGATAGGCAATCCCGATAGCTTTTTGTTTTTGTTTTCCATGTAAACAAAAATAGCAGAGGTTCAAACCAAACAAATCCAAAGCTATCCAACAATTTCTGGTATAGGTGGCTATCTGACAGAACAGCCATTGAAATTCTGAAACAGCTGATTTTTGTATACGTGTTTTCACACCTATCCAAATTAAGATATCGAACTCGTTCAAAAAAACCAGTTAGTTCTTATTATTTATCTATCATTTAAGAAGTTTCACAGCACAGCCGTATTTATGTTATTTTTTGTAGCTCTCAGTGGGGAAGTGCTATATTTTGGTATAACTGTTATACATAGATGGTACTCTTACAATTATAACAGTCTTCTATGGGAGTCAAACTTTTTGCTCCTATCCACTATCCAGTTATAATAGAGATCAGTGTGAAAAACGAGTTGGATAGGCTATCCAAAACTAAACTGAACGCGCCCATTGTTGGGAAGGCATTTGACAATAATTTCCAATATTAACTGCTAAGTGAATCAAATTTCTATTTGAAATTTTACAGTATATTCAGCCCAATCGAGGTAACCGTCGGAGCGGAAATTTCTCCGATTTCCTCCGAATCGGAGACATTTTGCCTGTCGGAGAACTACCTCGAAGCAAAATTCGGAGGAAATCGGAGAAAATTCCGCTCCGACGGTTACCTCGATTGGGCCGATTGTTCAACGTTCCACCGACACTCCATTATATTTTATTGAGGCCCAGAGTTCCCTTAAAAAATTATCAGTTTTTCTTATAAAATTTATTAATAAGTTACATTACAATAAAGTCAGGAAAAAAAAACTTATACCCTCAAAATAAACAACGCAGTCGATCTTTTATTCAAATCCAGACTCTTACGTCTCTTGGTAACTCAAAAAACACTGCAACAGTCTTAAGTCGTCCTGATCGTCCACCAAATCTCTCATGTAATCCCCAAAAACCGTACAAATGCGATAAAGACTCCTTTTAACGGCATTTTTCAGTCCTATAAGATTGCGATCAAGTTTCTTTCCATTCAAATTGACATTGTTCAGTTTGTCCAATTCCAGTTTGAGCTTAAGCAGCGATTTGATGATTTTCGGAAGTTCATTCTGTACAACTCCGTACTTGTCTTCGTACAATGAACTCGCACAAATACCAGCCAAGCCCTGTGTTAGCCAGACAATTGATTGCGAATTCGACAAGACAAAAGCAGTTTTGGCTCCATCCTTTTCGCCGAATAAATAAAATACACCAGGAACTGCGTACAAGGCTGTCCTAGCAGCTTTGTCTATGGTTTTTTGAATATTTTCAAGTATTTCGTTGATTCGGTCGCATGGATTCGTTGGCTGTTGAACAGTGGGACCACATTGAGTCTGAGATGGTGACTGAACCGGATCTGACATCATTCTTCGTATGCCATAGGTTTCATTGTATTGCCTAAGGAGAATTCTTTCCGCTGTCTCACCGGCCAAAGGTTTGAAATGACATTGAGATGGCGCAATTTTCATTGTTGAAATTCGTTTCACAGATGAAGATAGCTCTTCGGTGAATTCGTTGAGTAAGCTTAAACATTGTCCGCTGAGCTGATTCCAGTTGTAGGGATGTCCGCCAGGAATGGATAGAGCAAATACTTCCTGTCGTCGATCTGTAGCCTTGGCTGAGGACAAGGTGTAAACATCCAGGCATGCCATTTGCTGAACTACAGGAACATCTTTAAGCGCAAGAGCTTCAACTAGAATCACTTCGGTTTGAGAAGTTGCAAATACAGGATTCTTTTCGATAACAAAATGCATTTCTTCAGCAAGCAGGAACGAAAAGAACTGTCTCATGAGTTCCATGTTGCATAGAATTTGCGACGATAAAATCCAGGCATAGAAAAGCATCCGGAAACTGGTTAGAATTGCAAATAGGGAGTTGTAAGTTTCGTCAATTTCCAATTCAAAAAGGCGCGCTAGTGCTCTGTTAAATGTAGCACCTAGCAGCCAGTAACACAGACCAAAGCACAAATTCGGTACAAATGATTTCACAAGAGAACCGTACAAAGTTGAGTAGACAATGGAGCGAATTTTGATAAACTTCTTCTCTTGAATAATTGGAAACTCCATTTCGGATTCATGTATCAGGTTTTCCTTGACGAAGAAATACATTCCCGACAGGACTCCGGTGAATAGCAAAAAAGTGTAGCGACTGTTAACAAAAGACCGATCGAATTTGGGATACATGATGGATCTAAGAAAAAAACTGATGAACATCATCGATCAATGTAAAGATGAGCTTTCTTACCTGTAATCCTGATGTAAGAATCTGGCATAGAGCCATGCAGTTAGGAAGCCTACCATCACGTGAATGGCAAAGAAAAGCATTTTTCGCAGAGCAGTCGCAATAAACCAACGAAACCTTGTTGCATAGTACTTTTTCACACTGAGAAATGATTTGCCCATTAAAACACCGAAGACAATAACCGAACTGATCAACGGCATGATAGATAGCCAAGTGTAGAATGAGCACATTAGACGGAAAGTTGTGGCAATCCAGTTGATTGGGTGGAATAAGTCAAAATTCACGAACAGGAGAAAGATTGCGAGAAGGATGTATTGCATTGCAATGCTGAGTCCGACGGCGTTCAAACATCGAAACATGCATAATTTCTTGCTCTCAAGAGCTGCACCTGATGACATGCCGGTTTTTTTTGTTTTCCGGTCAATTCCTTAAATGGTTTTAAGCTTTGTATTGATCTAAATGAATTTACACTTTACCTTGGAATATATTTATAACGGGATTAAAAGATATAGAATTAAAAGTTGAATGTTTTGTGTGGAAAGCGTGAATTTTTTACTCAGAATATCTATTTCGGTTACAGAAGCGGGACTTTTAATTCAAAATGTTTGTCAAAATTATAAAATGTTGACAGATGTCAGATGGACAAACAGTGATGCCAGTACACATCTCTATTTACACCGATAGTGGCGACAGGTTTTCAAAATATGAACTGGTTGCCAAGAATATGTTCTTAAGGTGTATTTATACTACGTTTTCACTTGATGTAAATCTCTGATTAAGCTTAGAAGATTTGTTCTAAATCTACTTCGTTAAATCTCGGATTTAGGGTGACGGCCCAACAATAATTTCGTAAGTAAACTTAAGCTTATGTCAAAAATCCAGACGACACATTTAAGTAAGCAAAAGTAACGTTCGTTAAATTTTCGTTCAATTTTTACAAGTGCTCATTGTTTAAGTGAATTTGGCAATTTGAATATGAGAAGACCAAGTCTACCTCTTTTGCTAAGGAATTTTTCGTCCAGATTTTTGACATCAGGGTATTATGCTGATTCCACTGACGTTAATCACAAGATTAAGCGAAGTAGATTAGGAACAAATATCGACAATTGCCGTATCAATTGAATTTGACAGATAAAGTGAGTTAGTGCGTTTTATTCGCACTTGATTACTGTGTGGGCTACTGGACCTGCACACACGAGACTAATTCATCCGGACTAAAAGCAGGTTAGTGGACAAGGGAAGCGGAGTGTGCGGTAAAAACGGACTGAAATTTTCAACCCGAAATTTGGTGGATGAACGAAGACTAAAACATACACATATAATAAAGCTATTAGTTTTGGTACGATATAAATACTCACACATTTAAAAGAGGTTCATGTATATATTTCGTTCCCCAGTCTGAAATCATCTCGTGTGTGCTTGAACTATAAGCGGGGTTTACATGGTCCAACATGGTTGGACAACATGGTTTGACAACAGCAATGTTTGATCATCTAAACGCTAAAACAACCGCTTGACAAACCATGTTGGATGGTTTTTAAAAATTTTTAAAAACTTGCTGGTTTGTCATACCATCCAACGTGTGTAAACAGATGTTGGACAAACCTGAAAAATGAAAATATGGGGAATTCCCCCCATTCACTAATTTTTCATTTAAATTATATGTGTTTACTGTGCGGTCTATTCGAAATGTCGGCAATTACAAATAACGAGTTTTGGAAATACGAGTTCAAGAAAAATAACCACACTGATGTTGGACAACATCGTACATCGTGTAAACGCAAAGTTTATTTTTTCATCCAACCATGTTGTCCAACCATGTTGGACCATGTAAACCCCCGCTATAGGATCTAACCTGTTTTAGTCCAAAATTTATTCATCTCGTATGTGCAGGCCCAATGAGTATTCCTCATTTCTACTGCGTTTAATTTCTGTACGAAATAAATTAAAGCCGTAACTTCCCTTGTCACTTTTCCGCCTGGCGAAATTTATAGTTTTTTGTTGATATATGAACGTTCAAGTAAGAAAAAAAAGATTCACTGCTTGCCTGAAATATAAAAGTTATAGGAACATCTAAAATACATCATGTCTTGCAAAAAATACCCTGGTATATCCCTGCCAAATGTTGCATACAAAATCCTACCAAATGTGTGAGCTTCTTAAACTGTTTTGCAACACAATAATCGGCACGTACCAGTGTAGCCTTAGGCAGAAGTACGATAGACCAAATATTCACACTGAGGCAGATCCTGGAAAAGACCAACGAATTTCAAGTCGAAACTCACAGAGATTGAAGAACAGGTAAAACTCGTTGGGCTTGAAGTGAATGAGGACAAAACAAAGAACATGCTATCAACAAACAAAGCAACATCTATCCACCGCCTAGTATAAAACGTCACTGTTGGTAGCAGCAATTTCGAGGTAGTTAAGAAGTTCACCTACCTTAGAACAAACATCAATCCCACAAATGACACCTTAGAGGAATGGCTTCGGTTGAACTGGGTTTCAAAACTTCTCACTCGAAAGGCAAAGTGTCTGCTATACAAAACTTTGATTACACAAATCCTACTCTACGGCGCCGAGTGCTGGACGATAAGTAAAAAAGGGGAGTTGATACTGGGCACTTTCGAAAGAAAAATTCTTCGACGGATTTTTCGGTCCCATATTCGACGATGCCGAATGGAGAAGAACGTTCAACCGAGAACTGTACAAGCTGTACCAAGATGTGGATGAAGTGCAGAAGGCCAAGAAAAGACGACTACATTGGCTCGGCCACATCGAGCGAATGGACGACAACACTCCAGCCAAGAAAGTCTCATCCCAGCGCCCAGATTCGAGATGGTAAGGAAGATAGCACCTACGGTACAAGAACCAAGTGACTGCGGATGCCACAGTGCTTGGTTTCGGCGACTGGAGTGCATGCGACCGTTCACGATGGAAGACTGCAGTATCTCAGGCTGAGATCCTTCACGGATTGTTAGCCGGATAAGTCAAGTAAGAAAGTATATCATAAAGGGTTTTCCAAGAAGAAAAAAAATGCAATTTTTTGAGATAAATGATCGGATGTTTATTTCATTATAAAGATGAAGATATGCCGTTAATAATGGAATACAACATCAGCCAATGGCCGTCAAACAACGATGACAGGACCATATCCTTTCATGAAATTTTCCATAACCAAATCGCAAAGTGGCTGCCCTATGTCCTCGATAGCCTCAGGAATTCCATCTTTGAGGTCTTCAATCGACGCTGGGCTGTTGGCGTAGACCTTATCTTTTACGTGGCCTCAAAGGAAGAAGCCGCAAGGTGTTAAGTCACAAGATTTCGATGGCCAATTGTGATCACCTCTTCGAGAGATAATACGGTCCGGAAACTTTTCCCGTAAAAGATTTATGGTTTCATTGCTTGTGTGGCACGTAGCGCCATCTTGTTGAAAGTTAACGTTGTCTAGATCAATACCATCCAATTACGGCCATTACCATCTCTCGATAGCGTAATCCATTGACCTTAACTGTTGCTCCAGCCTCCTTTTCGAAAAAGTAGGGTCCAATGACCCAGCCGGACCATAAACCGCACCAAACAGTCACGCGTTGAGGTAGGAGAGGTTTTTCAACATTAACTCTTGGGTTTCCCGAGCCTCAGATGCGACAGTTTTGCTCGTTGACGTAGCCTCCGAGATAGAAATGGGCCTCATCAGTCAAGATGATTTTTCGATGAAATTCCGATCACTTTCATGCATTTCAAGGACCCGGCTTGAGTTCTTATGTTACTTGAACTTTATTAGCCTTAAGATCCAAGTCTTTATGCAAAATGCTGTGTAATGACGTTTGTGGAATGCCTAATTCAAAAGAACGACGAGGAATGGACAAACCTGGGTTTTCTTCAACACTTTCGACTACAACAGCAATATTCTCAGTTGTTCTTGAGTACCGTGTACGGGTTTTATTGTTCACATAACTAACTTGTCCCAACAGCTCGAATTTGTCCACCAATTGCGCCCCGACAAGGTGCTTTATGACGACCAAAAAATGTTTTAGTTTTAGGAACCGTCTCTGCCAAATTTTCACCATTTTTATAGTGAATTTCTATTAATGGCGTGGTTTCTACTTGTCAAATGTCAAAAAATGACAGCCTTAAAAGTGACAGCTACTGAAATAGCGGGATATTCAAAATAACACATCTTATTGGAAAACCCTTTATTTAGGTCTATTCTTTTACTCCCTAAAATTGGCAAAAACCCCAAATTCTCCCAATTTTCTGTTCTTTTACTCCCGATTTTTGGAAGTTTTTCTTATCTCCCGATGTTAGCAACAAAAATTGATTCTTATGTCAGTTTTTGTAAGTTCTGTCAAACCATAAGAAGTACATTGAATTTTGTTGACATTCGATACATTTGGCAGCATTATATATGCAAGCAGCTAGTATCTTTGTATATGGAATTTATGGAATAAATTCCATATACAAAGCTAGCATTACCAAGAATGGTGTTTTCGATATTTTGTGCTACATCAAACCCCCCAAAAAAATCCCTATATCACACTTATGGAAAAAAAACTGCACTGTGCCAGATCTTAGGATGGCACCACAATCGATTGCCAGGTCGCAGGTACTAGCTAAATAGAAACACAATAATTTGGCAGATTTTCGCTGTCAAGTATTCTTTAATTTATTGTAGTTTTCAATTGGTCGTGCAGAAGAATTCGGAAGAGTCCAGAAAACTTCTGAAACTATTCCATTGGACCGACTTTGACGGAATGCTTCTTAGAAGAGAAGAACTCTTCTGTTTTGAAAACAGAATCGTTCGAAGAATGACACATACATCAAAAGCCGTTCCATTGGAGGTATGTAAAAGAAGAAATGTCAAAAAAAGACCAATGGAAAACGACATATGGCAGAATCACAAAATTTCATCCCCACTCTTCGATTTTGAAAGTTTTTATTTTATCGTGTTTTGTTGTTTGATTTTTTTAAGATCTTATTACTTACCCGGCGGCCACACCAGCAAGTTCTGGCTAGCAGGCTGGCATACAATCAAATGTTTTACTCACACATTCAAACTTTTTAGTACTGGCTTTAGTACTGGCCAGGCAACTGGCTTGCGAATTTTCAAGCCAGTAAAACGAACAAGTAAAACGGGCAAGTAATTTGACAGGTTTTGCCAAATGTATCAAAATGAACAAAATTAAATGAGAATATTAGTTGAAGCGAGGATTTTAATTTCTTTTTTTAATGCCGACATCTTTCAAATTCCAAATTGGATGTTAAAAGCAGGTAAGCTTGTAAAAATCGTTGAAATGGAAAAAAATATGTGAACTTGCTGGCAAGTTGACTAGCAAGTTTTTTGCCACCTACGTGACACCAAGTACACCGATACAGATTTGACAAATAATTTATGTAGGCTACTGGCAAGCCAGAACTTGCTCGTGTGGCCGCAGGGTTAAATAAATTACATTTTCTAGCATGTGTTGAAGAAGACAATGCAGGAAGTTTTTTTTCTGATTTTAGTTCTCACAGATGACGTTTCGATGACTGTTCTAACATGTCTGACAATTCTGTACTGATCTGTTCAGTTCTACACCTTTCTGCTTTGTATAAGGAACAACTAGTACTACCAAGATTGGTTCTGCTTAGTTTGACAGATCTTCTGTCAAACCAAGCAGAGAACACACAATACAAACTTATGTAAAAAAAATTGCTTCTGTGAAAATTCTCAAAATGACACCACCATCGTTTTCCATCTCGAGACTACTCCCCAAATAGATATACAAAGCCTTTCTGTACTGTTCTAAACTACACTTTTTCTTATTGAACAAACTTATTGCTTAAAATTATTAGATGAAAACAAAACAACTGCACTGCACACTTCCTATCGACCTTACAACACGGCCTTACTTGGTCACTTTCCTAAATGTCACTTTGACATTCGAAACTACCTTACCAACATAATTCAGCAATTTCCCCTCCGCGAAATGCCAAAAATACGCCATATTGGATTTTCATTCAAAATTCATCCTCATTTTCGTAGTGATTGTGTACGCATACACACATCGTACTGTTACTCTAAATTTCGTTCTCTTCAAATAAAAATATTTAAAAAATAAAAAATTATTAAATAACTTCAATAAAAAAGTTCTCGTCAGTGCGCTCGAGCACGAATATCAACAAAAAATCCTCACCCCTCAAATTCGTTCGATAAATCGTGAAAAAAGCAAAACTTCGGTCAAACACCTGCATACAAAAATATCTTTTCTGATAGATAGAAATCTCTCGGTGTCAAATGGATTTCGGAAAATTCTTCACTTCGCAAATCATCGAATTATAAGCCACTAGTGGAAAGTAGAGAAGTTAACCAGGAGTGTGTGAAAAAATTTGAAAAGAGAAAAGCAAAAACGATTTTCAGGTCATTTTCGTTGAATCTCAAGGGATTTTCAACGAGTTTTCATCGACGTCAATACGACCAAAGTGGGACGATGAAGTCAAAAATCGGAACGTTAAGCTTTTTTTAGTGTGTTTGAAAACAAAAAAAAAACAAAATTTCGAAACGAAAATCTTGAGTACCTACGTGGACGCGTGCGGGGCAGGTGTCGGTGACGGTGGTCGAGGTCGGTCGGTTAAATTGAATTGAAAATAGAAAAAAAAAGAAACGAATTATCGTATATACTGAGAACGTTCGTTCGTTGTGTTGTTGTTCAGTTTTTTTTGTGTATCGCTCGTGTTGTGTTACGTGTTCGATTTGTTTTCATTTGTATCCGTTGAACGATTTTCACATGGAAAGCTTCACATAACATATTCGGGTTACGCGACATAGAAAATCCCCATTAAATGGCTATTAATTTGCGAAATCGAAGCAAAGTTTGAGTGAAAATTGAAGAAAAGTAAAAAGAAAAAAACATTCCCATTCCTACACTCGCGCATTTAATTCTTGATCGCATTATTATACAAGCGAGAATTCCATAGCAAAGGAAAGTGAAGAATAAAGCAAAATCCAATAGCAAGGGCAAAATAATTTAATAATTCGTAATTATGGCGTAATTAAGTAGATTTTGAGGCCAAAAACGTGAGTGCAACTCGTCGTGAATGGGAAATAAGAAAATATTCGTGCTTGGTTTTTAGACGTTGAGTGTTTTCGCGTTTGCTTGCAACCAGTGGCCCTTCTCCCTTTTCTAATTGTTTTTTTTTTTTTTTTATATATTCGGTCGTTTGTAATTAATCATAAAAGTACATAAATTCTGTGAAAAATTGCATTCAGAAAATAGAAAAGTAAATAAAAAGTTTTAAGAAAAGAAAATAAAGTTAAAGTGAAATTCCGCAGTGCGCAAGAGAGAGAGGCTAAAAAAAAAGAATATTTTCGTGTGTGTATGAATTGAAATATAGCCTTTGAGTGTGTTAAAAAGAGACGCAACGATAATAACAAGTTTTTGGTTGACAATTTGGCGGCGCAGCTCGGTGTCAGCGTTCAGTGGATTGAGTGAAATGTCAAATTTGTCGTCAACGTTGTTTTTGTTGTTTGCATTTTCCCTTACGTCATATTTACCGTCGTTGACGTTGTCAAATTTTGCATTAAACGCGCCGCTGCCGGAGCAGATTTAGCAGCATCAACACTTTCGTTATCACTGTTATCATTGAATTCTCGTCGCAGTGATCTTGATTTTCAATTGGATTCGGTTTTGGGATATGTCGCATAATAAATTTTTGAAACAGGTGGGTTATTGTTTGATTTGTGCAGTGGGTTGCAGATTTAAGGGGCAAGGTGCGCTAAATGAACCAAAAAAGGGTTGCCCTTGCCCTACTTTATAAAAGTTTGAGTGTTTTTTTTTTTCTGTGCATATGTGGTTCCGTTTGTTTACTTCCTAAAACTCACGAATTTACATAAATTCATCGTAAATGTTGTTGGTTTTGAAGTTTTGAAGTTAAAAAAAAAAATATACGATTTTTGATGTCAAAGCGTTCACTTGCTTTACACAGCGTCTCCACTGAGCATACAGCTGCCCAACATCACAACCGCAATCCAATCGGCAAACAGAACATTTTTTTTCGCTGGGCATTATTATGTCATGTCGTCTAATTTTATCTTAAAACGCGGTGGCAGAAAGCACAAAATTAAACGTCACACAACAAACGAAACAGAACAAACGAAAATACGCGTCTTTTTTTTAGTGATTTTCTGAAAATTAAAAAAAAAAAGAAAATGTCTCTTTAAAATAGGTACACAATTTTCGAAAATTGAAAGAATAAGAAAACTGCAAATGGTAGAAAACTTGGAATTACTAGAAGTCGATGAACAGAGATTTTGGGTTAACCCTTTCTTGGAATTGAGGGAAAACATAATTTGCCTCCATGGAGGAGGCATTTGTTGAACCACATCCTATGGGAAGGAAAATAATTAATAATTTAAAACTGTAAAATATGACGAATGACAAACACCAACCATTCTCGAACAAACTCATTACTCGATTAACATCTGCATTCAAATGAAAACAATACACGTTCACGAAACGTCAAAATTCATGCCCATGATTTGAACCACCACACTCATGTCATGCTCAAAAAACTAGACTAACAAGATATGTGTGGATAGGGATTTTTCTGTCTCCATAGGATTTTTTCAAGACATGTTCATGAATAGGGGCATCGTTGGTGCCTAGTGGACTTGGTCTGTTGTAGGAAATCCAGTAAGATTTCATTCGCACTTTTTTAACTTTGACAGCCTTCCCAAAAGTGCCAAAAAATTTAACAACCTTAAAAAGGTCTGTTTGTTAACTCTCTAAAATCCAAAATTTTGCTCATTCTTCTTTTCTTCTACTTTAGCTCTGTGAAGTTTCTGTAAAATAAGAGATCCTAAAGAAGAAAATATTTCCTCTATTTCCGAATTTACAAACACCAAAAGATTTCTTGCGTTCTGTCAAAACAGAAAAATGTATTTTTAATTTTGTTGACGTTTAAAAAAAAAACTGAATTTTGCTGTCAAGTGTTCTTTTACTCAATGTCGTTTTTCATTGGACTGACTTTGATAGACGAAATCCTTCTGAGAAGAGCAGAACTCTTCCGTTTTGAAAACAGAATCGTCCGAAAAATAACACATCATAACCTGTCCCATTGGAGGTAGAAGAGGAAACGTCAAAAAAAAGCCCAATAGAAAACCAAAGATTAAATAAGTAACAAGATGGGAAACTGACTTACGTTTCACTCCCTAGATCCCGCAATTTTCATTTTCTTTCATTTTATTTTCTTTCCTTGTACATGAATAATATAAAAACAAAAACAATATGGTAGGACCATATTTACTGTGTAAAAACACGCATACTTTCACAAAAACTATGGTCCAAACTGTGATAGTATTGGTTAAACCACGCATACTTTCACAGTAACTATGGTCCGAAGCTTGTAGGCAACTGTCACTTTGACAGCCTTGTTTCCCATCTTGTTACTTATTTAATCTTTGTAGAAAACGACATTATTAGTCCATGTTTCATGAGCGCGCTTCAACCGGACTCAAATTGACATCTTATGTTTTCTCTCTTTCCCACTCTCTCTGGCCTTAAATGGACCACTGGTCGTGTGACAGTTTTTTTTTTTTTTCTTTGACAAACCAAAATCTAAAGTGTATCTCTTTAATGGTCACGGTTTTCTTTTATAAATTCTGATTTTGTACCTTATGTGAAATTGGATACAAAAAATACATTAAATTAACAAGTACTAAGTACTTAAAAGAGAGATAGGAAACCAAGCCGTCAAAATGACAATGGCCCCAAGCTATGGTTCAAGTTTACTGCAAGAGTATGCCTGTTTTTACCAATACTATCTCAGTAAACTTGAACAAGCCACCTCATTTTTGTTGCTGTTTTTTCTCATTTATTCACAAGGTAACGGTAAAATAAAATTTGTGGTATCCAGAGGGTAAAACGTAAGTCAGTTTACAATCTCCTTTTGTCTCTGACTAAGACATCAAAGTGAGTATTTCGTGTCGACACGACTTTTCCGTTTGAATACGAATAGGTGGACTCACGTCAAATTTAGTCGAATGAGTGAGGCCTGTGTGAACATGGTCTAAAGAGAATCACAACTCCTAGAATGTTGAAACTTTCCAAATAAAATCCCGAAAAATAGAGGAACGGACCTAGTACATAATTGAATTTCAATGAAAATTGATTTCTTTTTTAATTATAAAAACAATTAAGCAAATTGTTTGACGTTTCAAATTTGAAACTTGTATTTATTAAGTTTTTAAACTGATAAGTTCTGTTTATTGAATCTGTTCCGCACCGAAAAGAAAAGAAAAAAATCCATAAAGTACAAGTTTGTGTGTTGCATGAGGACAAATCTTGCCCTAAAGTGTTCTACAATCTGTCATTTTGTATTCCATGAAGTTGTCCAGCTCAGTTTAGTACATTTTTTTCTGCTCCGTAGCTTTGCAGTAAGGTGCGTTGGCTGCTAAGCAGAACGTCGTCGTGGGTTCGAGTCCTACTTTTTATTTCATTTTCACGGGCACTGCCTCTTGCGAACAACTGACAAAACTTCCAAGAGTATCATCTGTCATGAAAAAGTGCTTCTCAACTTTGCCGTTCGGAATCGTCATTAAATTGTAGGTCCCCTCACAGTTAATGAGCTTGTCGGTTTATTCAATTTGATTTGATTTGACTAAGAATTTTATTATTTTAACAGCTGATTGGACACTGTCAAAAAAGATAAAACAGGGAATTTATCTTTTCTGTTCTTACTTGTTCTGACAGTTTTTATTTACTTGTGCTGCTCCGCGCTGTTCTGATCTGATCTTTCATCATTATTGTAGTGTATACGTATGCGCCGCCACTGCCCCTTCAATAAATGAGTAACAAAATATGTGAAATGCAAATGTTAGCGTGGTGCGCTTACACCAAATAGTAGGGCACTTTTAACACACAGTACTATTATCTCTACAAAGAGGAGAGATAAAATTTATTTTGACAGAACAATCTAACCGGCTTGAGCGCTACAGGATTACTCTTTTACTGTCAGATTCAAATTTGCCACGCACTCTGGTTATTTTACAAATCGATCTGTCAAAGGCAAAATGCCGGACAAATAAACGCAATGTGATTAATAACGTTTTTTTTTGGCCGTCCAAAATTGTTCCGAACGATTCTGAAATCGTTCACTTGGCACAAGATGACAGTTCTTGTTCTGAAAAGAACAGAAAAACGATTCAGAATTTGAAGTCGGAATCAAAAAACAGAATCACTCATGAATGCACACATTTGCACATTCGTACTCGGCGCCATGTTTACAAACAAAGAAAATAAAAAGAATGTCATGTTATCTGCAATTCTGTAAATGAGGTTTCACAAATACATAGGCATTCAACCATTAGAAGCAAACAAATTTGTTTGGGCTATGTGAAGCTGGCACCCGACTTTTGAAAAAAAATTCTTTCTTTATTTATTTTGATAGGTTAGGGTAGGTAGTTGATTGTAGTGAATTTAATTTTTTTTGTAGTTGTACAGAAACAAAAATTTTGAGCGTCAAAAAAATGTCAGCCCCCCAAAATAAAATTTCCAACTTTTTTTGCTTGTTTCTCATAGATATACGTGTGTAGTTGATTGTAGTTCAGTTTTTTTTTTTTTTAATTAGACAGAAAAATTATAAAAAAAAAAATTAAATTTCGACCAAATTTTACTACCACTACCTTTTTTGATACTTTTTTATTTTCATCCAAAGAAAAAGTAATGAAGTTAGTTAACTTTAAACCAGTAACTAATTACTCTACAATAGAAAGAAGAC
>CAKKXW010000683.1:0-18692 GCA_920937365.1 Sphaerophoria rueppellii | reverse complement strand
TTGAGAATGAAATTCTTCAGTTTAATTATATCATTATTAAATAATTGTTATCAAATTATTATTATTGATTTAAATTATATTATGATCATCTTTTCATAATTTGTAACCTTGCCAAACATTTGCATATTACCCTATTTTTGTTTGTATTAATTTTTTATGACTATGTTTTGTACTTAAGCTTAATCCACTTGTTTGTCCATTGGGGCAATAAAACTTAATCCATTTATGACTGTGGCGCTTATGCACTTGCTATGCTAATGCATTGATATTTTTTATAAATAGTTTTTGTTCATTATACTTGTATATGGTGATTGTTTGAAGAAGCAATGCTTTGAGATGTTTTGCATACATGATCTCGATCTCTTTTACCAGCAACCACCATACACATCACTTCTTAGTACAGTCCGCTTAAAGTTAGTCTTGATCCAATAAAATATTTTTTGTTAAATTTGTATTAAATTGAATACTCGTCGTTTGATTTCTTTTGGAAAATTTTATTGCTGATCAAAGTTGGTCCTTCTGCGAGTCCGGATTCTTTTGATTTTGTTTGAAATTTTGGTGTTGCGGTTGCTGGTTATAAGCTGTTTGGAAAACCTTGGAACATTTTTGGAGGTAACTCTGTATCGAATTATATTGGAAGATTTGGTTTCTGTTGGCTGTTGTTTCACCTTGCTGTTTGTTGGGTAGTGCTGCTGTTTGAGGATTCCTACATAGTTTGTGCCAGGATAAAGACATTTTTTGTGAAAGTGCGTTGTTTGGACAATTTAAGTACTTTATCTTATTTTGAGAACATTTTGAAGGCATAATTATGAATTTGCTCAGACTGACACGTGGTCACCTTAAGGGCTCAATAACTCGGTCGCATACGTTTATCTCCGAAAATACGGATATCGATATTGACGTATTACAAACACGTTTAGATCGTTTGGAAGAAACGTGGAAAGAATTTTGCCTCAATCATTATAAAATGTTTGAATTATGCGAAGAAGAGGGATATGTAGATCCCGAAAGTGATTTTGAGGCTTTAGAAAATAAATATTTGGACACAAAAAGTGCGTTTTTGAAGGCTATCCGCGAAAAAACTAATTCGAAGCCCCTTGTTCGCGTACCGCGTGCTCAGGGTTGTGTTGAATCGTCATTGCAGGAAAAGACAGGTTTAGGTCCCAAACCATGCGTTGAAATTGAACTACCTAAGTTTAAAATTCCTCCTTTCGGCGGGGATTACCGGGAGTGGCCTCAGTTTCGCGACATGTTCCTCGG
This sequence comes from Sphaerophoria rueppellii, assembly GCA_920937365.1. Taxonomy (NCBI): domain Eukaryota; kingdom Metazoa; phylum Arthropoda; class Insecta; order Diptera; family Syrphidae; genus Sphaerophoria; species Sphaerophoria rueppellii. The sequence continues at coordinate 17,432 of CAKKXW010000683.1, read as the reverse complement.
TAGCATTGACTGTAAGCAAAATCTTTCGGGAGCTCAAAAGTTGCGCTACTTAAACTCGTTTTTGGAAAACGACGCCGCGAAGTTGTTGCACGGTATCGAAATCGCAGATGCAAACTATGAGGAAGCGTGGGATAAGCTTGAACGGCGATATGACAAACCTTTGTACATTATCAACGCACACATAGAAAGTTTCTTGAAAATGCCGTCTGTATCGGTCTCGGATAGTGGACATTTGCGTAGATTGACTGACAAATCGGATGAAGTTATTCGTGGTTTAAAAGCTTTGAAAGCTGAAGGTCGTGATCCGTGGGTGATTTATCTTTTATTGAACAAAACCGATTTTGATACGCGAAAAGCATGGTCGCTATATGCTAATGGTTCTGCAGATTCAACCATTGAGAATCTTATCGAATTTTTAGAAAAAAGATGCGATGCTCTAGAAGCTTGCACTTCGAAACCAAGTGAATCGAGGAACCGCGGAAATAGACCTATCTCGCGTTCGGGTTCAAACAATATAAAAAGCCTTGTAATTAGCAATTCCCTATGTCCTATGTGTAAAGAAAGCCATACCTTGCCACAGTGCTCTCAGTTCCTAGCCTTGCCTATTACGTCGCGCCGCAGTTTTGCTAGAGACAAGAAATTGTGTTACAATTGCTTAGGAACCAACCATTCGTCTTCACGATGTCGGTCGAAGAGCCGTTGCTCTTATTGTCGCGTTCGTCACCATATATTGGTTCATCCTGAGTCGCCGCCGCAGACCGTTAGAGAAGCTGAAAGCGCCCATGAAGAAACTCCCTCAACGTCGATAGTAAGCAATCATGTTAAGAACACAATTCGTCCTTCTGGTATTTTGCCCACTGTTGTAGTTCAAGTAGCTGATAGTTTAGGAAAACTTCAGCGTTGTCGTGTCTTACTTGATACAGGATCTCAAGCTTCCTTTGTAACAGAAAGCTTAGTCAGAAGATTAAATTTGTCTCGCCGTCATGCTCGTCTTCCTGTTTGTGGTATATCGTCCCTGGAAGCTGGTGTTACCCAAGGTGTTGTAACATTGAACCTCAAATCTTGTTTTGATTCGAATGAGTTAGAAGTTGAAGCCTTCGTTTTGAACCAAATAACCTCAAAAACTCCCATGTTGCCTTTTGATTTTGATAAGTCTTTGCTTTTGGAAGATATTCAGATGGCTGATCCAGGTCTGAACACTCCAGGCCCCATAGATGTTTTGCTGGGATCGGATAAAGCCTGGGGCATTCTTCGTGATGGGCGTATTAGTGATAAAACTGGCAAAGTGTTTGCTCATAACACCATATTTGGATGGGTTATAACTGGCCAAACTTCAACTCAGGAAATTGTCTCGTTACCGGTAGGGATTGTGCAGGACGTCGATGTACTATTGAGGTCGTTTTGGGAAATTGAGGAACTTCCTCGCAATGCATCGTTTAGCTCAGATGATTTTGTAGACACCCAATTTTGTGAAACCTTCTCCCGTGCACCAGATAATAAATATATCGTGGAGTTGCCTTTTCGACATAAGGACGTACAATTTACTAACACTCTTTCTGGAGCATTGTCCAGATTGCACGCCATGGAACGTCGCTTCGCTCGTCAAGAAACACTACGGTTAGAATATTGCAGTTTTATGAAGACTTATCAGGATTTAGGGCACATGGAGTTAATACCAGACAGTGAGATCGAGCCTACCACTGGCAAGATTTATTATTTGCCACATCATGCCGTTGTCACCAACAAACTACGGGTAGTTTTTGATGGATCCCATAAAGATTCGAACGGTTCCAGTTTAAATGAGACGTTGCATACTGGCCCTCCACTCCAAAGAAACTTAATTAATGTTTGTTTGCGTTTCCGAGTTCATCGGTATGTTTTTTGTGCCGACATTGTTAAGATGTTTAGGCAGATATGGGTCAGTACGAAGCATCGTGATTTCCAAAGAATTGTATGGCGAGAAAATCCGCACGTACCCGTCCGACATTATCGTCTCTCAACCGTGACGTACGGAACATCACCGGCTCCATTCCTCTCTATGCGTGTCCTAAAACAACTCGCTTTAGATTACGAAAATCAATTCCCTTCAGCCTCACATTCCATACTGCACGATTTTTATGTTGACGACATCATGACGGGTTCTGATTCTGTGACCGATATTTTGAAATTGAAAAACGAGTTGATACATTTGTTGTCATGTGGAGGTTTGGAATTGAGTAAATGGAGCTCCAATTGTTGGCCAGTACTTTCAGGTCTGGCATGTGAATCTACTCTTTCTCTGGATGGGAAAAGTCATGACAACTTAACGAAAGTTCTTGGGTTAGTTTGGAACCCACATCGGGACGTATTCACCTTTAAGATTAATCTTAAAATTCAATCTGCATTACCCACGAAAAGGATGCTTCTGTCGGAGATTTCACAAATCTTTGATCCATTGGGCTTCCTTGCTCCTGTCATCATTTTGTTTAAAATGCTGTTTCAGCAGTTGTGGGAACATAAGTCGAAAATCGGCTGGGACGATCCACTGCCAATTGAAATAGCTGACAAATGGATATCCTACCGAAAAGACTTACCTTATTTGGAAAAATTGCAGATTTTGCGAAGAGCTACTTGCAACTCGAAAGTATTTGACTTGATCGGTTTCTCGGACGCCTCAGAAAAGGCGTATTCTGCTGTCGTTTACCTTCGAAGTCGTTCTGAAAGAGGGGAGATAATGGTTCAACTTATTGCTTCGAAAACCCGTGTCGCTCCTATCAAACAACAAACTATTCCACGTCTAGAACTATGTGGAGCATTGCTATTAAGTCGTCTTGTCAAACTGGTGCGTGAGTCGTTGGATGTGAAGCATTTCCAAACCTTTGTTTTTTGTGATTCACAAATCGTCCTAGCCTGGCTTTCTTCTCCTCCTCGTCGATGGAATACCTTTGTTGCAAACCGTACTTCAGAGATTCTCAGTATTCTGCCTCGTTCGAACTGGAATCATATTCGCTCCGAGCAAAACCCAGCTGATTGTGCGTCTAGAGGAATTGAGCCAAAGAAGCTTTTGGAATTGGAATCTTGGTGGAAGGGGCCCGTTTGGCTTACGAGGGATGTCAAATCTTGGCCGATTTCATCGGAAAGTTTCGAAGAAGAAAATCTTCCTGAAGGAAGAAAGGAGTTTGTTGTTTGTAATGTGTCCCTGGGACAGGAGAACCTAATTGATAGAATTGGAAAAAGAGTATCGTCATGGCCTAGGGCTATTCGAATAGTTGCTGTTTTCGTTCGGCGGGCAAAGAATTGTAAACTTTCCCCAGGAGAGCGTGTTAAAGGGTTTTTGCGTTCGTCGGAACTGTTGTATGCGAAGCGAAAATGTCTCCTTTGGACCCAGGCGGCATTCCAGAAGGAAATAAATGATTTGGAAAAGGAAAAATGTGTTCCGAACGACTCCAAAATTTCATCCTTGTCCCCGTTTTTAGATGATGTTGGATTGCTGCGAGTTGGAGGACGGATATCTAAGGCGGTCGATGTTCCTTTTAATCTTAAACACCCGATAATCTTGCCAAAAGGGCATCCGATTACAAAATTGATTTTACATGATGCTCATCATTTCAGATTTTGTCATGCTGGTGTTTCGGAGCTCTTTTCTCTTGTCCGACAAGAATTTTGGATTCTAGGATGCAGAAACATGATTAGGAGGGTAGTTCACGACTGCATGGATTGCTTTCGTCAACGGAAAGCCACGTCATCTCAACTAATGGGGAATTTACCTGCATCAAGACTCTCGCCATCTTTTGCCTTCGCTCGAACGGGTTGTGACTACGCTGGACCAATCACACTTCGCTTATCAAGAGGAAGACGTCCAAAACTCGTCAAGGGGTATTTTGCATTGTTTATTTGCATGGCAACAAAGGCTTTGCACATAGAAGTGGTTAGTGACCTTTCTACGGACGCCTTTTTGGCTGCACTGCGACGGTTTATTGCAAGGAGAGGAAAGTGCAACGTTATATACTCGGACAATGGCACCAATTTTCGTGGAGCAGCAAAAATCTTATCGGAATGGTACTCGCTTGTTCGATCCGAGGAGCACAATGCTGCGGTTTCTAAGACACTGGCTACTGAGGGCATACAATGGGAATTTATCCCACCGCATAGTCCTCACTTTGGGGGAATTTGGGAATCTGGGGTAAAGTGTGTTAAGCAGCATCTCCGGCGGGTTGTAGGAAACAATGTTCTGACGTTTGAGGAAATGTCCACTTTGCTTTCCCAAATTGAAGCCTTATTGAACTCTAGACCTATATGCTCTATCTCTGATTCCGATTTGAATCCTTTAACGCCATCCCACTTTCTTATAGGCCGACCATACACTGCGATTCCGGAGCCTAGCTGCCTGGACATACCTCTCAATCGACTTGGAAGATGGCAACTCATCCAAAACATGTTGCAAGGATTCTGGCGTCGTTGGCACTCGGACTACCTCACATCACTGCAACAGCGTCCAAAATGGCAGGCGAAAACCAAAAATTTTGAAGTCGGTGATTTGGTTGTAGTTAAGGAGCCCAATATGCCGCCTTCCAAGTGGGCCTTAGGACGTGTAGAAGAACTTCACCCAGGAGAAGATAACCTAGTTCGAGTTGTCTCCGTTCGAACCCAAAACGGTATTTTCAAGCGTCCAATTACAAAACTTGCAATTTTGCCTTGTTCCTGAATGTACTTCAGGGGGGCCGGCGTGTTTGAGAATGAAATTCTTCAGTTTAAATTATTATCATTATTAAATAATTCTTATCAAATTATTATTATTGATTTAAATTATATTTTGTTCTTCTTTTCATAATTTGTAACCTTGCCAAACATTTGCATATTACCCTATTTTTGTTTGTATTAATTTTTTATGACTATGTTTTGTACTTAAGCTTAATCCACTTGTTTGTCCATTGGGGCAATAAAACTTAATCCATTTATGACTGTGGCGCTTATGCACTTGCTATGCTAATGCATTGATATTTTTTATAAATAGTTTTTGTTCATTATATGTACTTGTATATGGTGATTGTTTGAAGAAGCAATGCTTTGAGATGTTTTGCATACATGATCTCGATCTCTTTTACCAGCAACCACCATACACATCACTTCTTAGTACAGTCCGCTTAAAGTTAGTCTTGATCCAATAAAATATTTTTTGTTAAATTTGTATTAAATTGAATACTCGTCGTTTGATTTCTTTTGGAAAAGTTGTGGGGTAATTGGTAGTAACAGCCTACTCCGCTTCGACCTGTCGACCATGGGAGGCCCTTCTGCGAAATCAAGTTTCGCGATCGCATAGCTCTAAGCTTCATAGTAGTAGTAAGCCGCTCCGCCACGTCAAGGCTTACCCCGTGGAGAGTTATCCTTTATGTAGTCCGTCGAAAAATGAAATAAAAAAATGTGCACCTGTCGTACGAACTTGCTCCTGCATGCTAAAACTAAATATTTATGATAACTTAAATTGCAAAAGGTAGTGTTAAAATAAGAGATATACTTTAAGCAATTCTGATTACACTCTTACTTACAGCTTACACTTAACTCAAAAATAAAAAAAAAAAAATAAAAATAATTAGAATTTATTAAAAAAATTAAAATTTGGAAATGTACCTCGTATATACATTTCATTCCAAAAATTTAAATGCCGAACAAATTCAAACCTTATTCTTGATTTATTGAATTTTTTTTTTTGAAAATCGTCGGAGCCGTTTTTTTTTAAATTAATTTTTTATATATAAAATTTTTCAAAAATATCTTAAAATTAATTTGGGTATGCAGTTTTCAAGACCATGTAAATATACATATTATACTCCAATTTGGATTTTTAAAATTGATCCGTTTTTGAGATACAGAATTTTGAAAAAAAAGTTAAAAATATTTTTTAAAAATCCAAAAAAAATTTGAAATTTTTTTGAAAACAAAATATTATTTGAACAATATATACGTACTTTCGAAAAAAAAACTTACGCTGATCGGACTTTCAGTTTTCGAGAAAATCTAATAACAAAAAAACGGTTCTATGGGAGGTACCGTTTTGGAGCAATACAAATATTTTTTTTTACATAAAACACATGAATGTTTAAAAAAATTAAACTCGAGGAAGTTTAAAAAAATCGTTCGGGCCGTTTTTGTGAAAAAAAAGTTTTGGTTTTTGGCCAAAAAAATCGTATGGTGGCTACCCTAAATTTTGATCTTAAAACAAAAATAAAAAAATTGGGATATGACTTTTTGCTCAAACCTCTAATTTTCAAATTTGAAGTCAATCGGACCAGTAGTTAAGCCTGTAGATGCCTGTAAACTTTCCGACAGACAGACAGACGGAATCGCCGGACCCACTTTTTTCGACTTCTCTATCATCGTAATATCATATCTCATCCTCATCTCAAATTTTTTTTTTTTACGAATTCAATACTTGCCATATATTCTATATGTCGCAAGTAAAAAATATTGGGGAAAAATATTTCAAAATTTTAAGTGCTCTTAAAAAATTGAAGGTCAATTCCCAACGGCAGAGTTGGGCCTCACAAAAAAAAAAAAAAAAATAAGGCGTATGCGAATTCTGATAACTCACCTAACCTAACCTAACCTAAAAATCTTGGAGAATATTGAAGTACCTACCTACCGGTTACAATTCATTGGTTAAGTTAATTCCTAGTCTTCTTCTTCTGTATGAAATTTTGTTTGTTGTTAAGACAACATTGTTAGAAATAGAGTCGCGCATCATATTTTAATTTCTTGTCAATCATTATAAAATGTGTTGGAATAATTCTCAACCTTTAAATTTGTCGCCACTAAAACGTTGCTAATGAAGTTCAGTAATAAAAATTCATAATTGAATCAATTCTACTTAATACGTGATACGACTTCCCAGAAGATTAATTAGTTTCATAATTAATTCAAGGTAAGAGAAAATATTAAATTCGAACTAAAACCCATGTCAGAGTAAAACCATTAGATTTTGCCTTGATTTTCATACTGCATTACTTATACCTACCCGTTTATGCACACACCTTCATACATGCAGACAAGCATGCCTGGAATCCCGAAACTAAATGTATGCAATGCAATTGGGATTCCATAAGGTTTTTGGGGAAAAAAATAAGTTAATTAAAATCACAGAACGAAGACCGACAACTAACAATTATTATCTTGTAACGAAGCGTTACATGCTCTCATACAACAGCATACATTTTTCTATCAAATCCTAAACATACGGTCAATTTTGCATTTTCGAATGCAAACAATTCACGCTCGCTTCAAATATCCCACATGCAGGCAAAACTAATTCATGCATATATTGTAGATATTACATTTGGCCTTGAATTTATACCAAACAAAGGATATCGTATGACTCATTAACACATGGCGTGTTTACATTCATCATCGATAACATTCTTATTGCATGGCAGCAAGTTACACAGAAACACACGAAAGTTTAACTTTCATGTTCATACAATTCACACTAGGTTTTAGTAATAAAGTTCATATTAGGATGAGTACTTGCGTACTAAAATCACCACTACCACTACTTTTCATCACTACCTTTAGTTGTCATTTCAACTTTGAGTTTTGAACTGAGTGTTTTGGTCATTCCCGCCGCCGACCGCAATTTCGTTGTTAAAGCTTCCCCCCACCAGTGGTAAGGGGTTTTAATAGCGAAGGAAATTGTCCTCAAATCCGACCGTGCAGCAACCGCAATTTCAGTTTTAACGCTTCCCCCCACCAGTGGTAAGGGGTTTTAAATACTGAAGGAGATTTGTCCTATGTGCCACCAGGGGCCGTTCATGTACCTGCCGATCAACCAGAGCTATTGCCTGCCGTGCCAACGTGCCACCAGGGGCCGTATATAAACCTGCAGATCGACTAGAGCTATTGCCTGCCGTGCCAACGTGCCACCAGGGATCGTAAATAAACCTGCAAATCGACCAGAGCTTACCCCTGCCGTGCCAACGTGCCAGCAGGGGCCGTAAATAAACCTGCTGATCCACCAGAGCTTTTGCCTGCTGTGCCACCAGAGCTTATGCCTGCCGTGCCAACGTGCCACCAGGGGCCGTAAATAAACCTGCCGATCCACCAGAGCTAGTGCCTGCCGTGCCAACGTGCCACCAGGGGCCGTAAACGTACCTGCTGATCCCCCGGAAATAGAATCAGTCGAGTAACACAATTACCAAACTGACAAACGGAGACAGGAAAAGGAAATCCCTTAGTGACAGCCCCATCGCCTTTCGCGACCGGAACCGGACATCCATCAAGTAGAGGTTTTTACCCCGAACTACGTCGGAAACCCGTAACCGACACATTAAATTTAAGAAGAACCAAGTCAAACCTATTGTAGTTATTAAGTGTTTCTAATAAAAAATTTGTCATTAGGTTCGAAAGACCTATAATTGAAGTTTCGTGTTTTCTTCAATAGACCTTGGCACCGACGAGCGAAACCTCGGCTGGGAAACAAAAAGCACATCACAATCTACGCAATGGCAAACATTCGCAGGAGAGACAAATTGTTTAAATGAAAGCTGAAGTCTACATCAACTGAATTTTAACTAAAAACTAATTTCGAAACCCCATGTATTTCTACTTAAGTTTTGGAAAGGTGACATTTTAAATTATTCTGTTTAGAACGAAGACATGTTTTTTTTCGATTTCATAATCAAAAACAGTTAACCCAAGAATTGCTCTGAATTCAAGCGTACAGAAGATATTGGACTTAAGTTTCTCGCTGTATTGATCACCGTAATTCTTGTCATTGTTATCTGAATTGTAAAAAACAAAAAATTAAGCACTGATAACAACAAACACAAGCATCCATAAAAAATAAAGAAAAGATCAGAACCCCAATCAAAAAAGGTCAAGTATGTCAATTTGGAGAACTAGATACAACTCATTCATCAATGAAATGATTTCATTCTCATCTTCGGCGTCAGGTTGTTATTTTTCTTCTTTTTAAATTGCACACACTGCGATTCGTTGAATTAGATTCACCGGTGTCACTTGTCACATAGCGAAGGAAACAATGACTCTTTGGCTGTGTTATTTCACGTCGTGCTGGTGCGATGTTAATTTGCCACCGTGATCATGTGATTTGACAGCGTTATTATTTATTCTTTGGCCCATCCACCAACTAAGTGGAACACATGGTAACTTACTCAAGGCACGCACCTGAGTCCTCCGCGTGCTTATCTTCCGGATATAAAATATCAACTTTGACCTTTCAAGGCGATGGTCTAAGCATTACCATTGCGGAGAAACCCAGAGCCTACTTACAGAGGCATCCTTGTTCCACCGACCTTAATCCTGCTCACATAAGAAATCAATTCGTGGTAATCGCTACGTCATAAAAGAGATAACTAAGATCACCGTAGACCATCGCATATTGCCAAAAAAGAATACATTGTATGATGACGAATGTTTGACGGTAAAATGGGTGATGGAAGGAGTAGCGAAAGAATAGTATCGAACTTCAAAAAACCTTGAGCAGAAAACTCTGCGAAGAAAAAAGAGAGCATGAAGCTAGATTTTCAAATCAATGATCTTAAGGATAAGGATGCTTCTGCAAGCAAATTTGTTGCTGGTTCAAGAACAGGAATTGCGCACGAGTACAGCGAGCGAGCAGAGGAAGAAATGAGTGACTAGTCAATGGTCTTCTCTTGACAATAATCCAAGCGAACTACGTCTACGGTTTTTTCGGTTTAGCTAAAGAAATTCTTCAACAGTTATTGGGAATGGAGAAAATAATATTCAACCGGAAAATCTAAGCTAAGCTAAAACGCAATGGCCTTCTACATTGATAGCCACATCCATCGTGCCACAAGAATTAAAAAAAAAACACTTATCCCATAGAAAAACCTATGGTTAAATTCTCAGAAAAAACAATTGTTACCGGAATAGTAAAGTGACGTCGGCACTTGTTGTTGCCTTTGCTATATATTTGACAATCGATTGTGGCGCCATCTAAAGTAGTTTTTTTTTTATTTTAGTTATTCCTGTGCTAAACCACCCTCCACGCTGGAGTAACTTAGTAAACTTTATAGAAAAAGTACTCACTGACCTTAAAATAGAACCCCCCACTTATAAGATGGATTACGTGTGTGTTGAAAAACAGACAAATCCATTCTAAATTATGTAACTCTGATATAAAAATGTACACATCTAGAGGAACCCCAGAGGTTGGAATACTCTCACCTCTTCTCTGGACTTTGGTGATGAATGAAATTCTCATCAAACTCAAGAACAGTGGTGTTTGAGTTGTGGCATATGCCGATGATTTAGCGCTTCTGGCGACAGGAAAGTACCTAACCACTGTAAGCGAACAATTAGAAAACGCATTAACTACAGTCAATAACTGGACAAAGAAATGCGGTCTTAAAGTAAACCCCCAGAAAACAGAACTGGTACTTTTCACCAAATAGAAGGAAAATCCCTTCTTTCGAACTGCCAAAAATTGAAAACACCCCACTTAAACTCTCAGAAAAAGCGAGATATCTTGGAGTTATCTTGGATAAGAAACTCAACTGGGGTCCTAACAAACAAGAAAGATACAAGAAGGCCATGATTGCACTCTACTCGTGTAAGGTCTGAAGAATGGGACCAATCTAAAACATGTGAGTACACAGCATAGTTAGACCCATTCTAACTTATGGTAGTCTGGTTTGGTGGCAAGCTCTGGAGAAATATACATGAACTTTAAAACCCTTACCAAAGTACAAAGAATGGCATGCATTAGTACTACGGGGGTAATGAGGACCACCCCAACAGCGGGTCTCGAAACGATCCTAAATCTCACCCATATAGACTTATTTGCACAGGAATCAGCAGCAAACAGCGCTCTTAGACTTAGTCAGACCAATATATGGAGATCTAGTCAATATGGCCATACCACGATCCTGACAAAATACGTTGGCAATAACGTTCGTACTGATTACATGACCCCTTATCTAGACTTCAATAAAAACTTTACTACCAGCTTCCCTAATAGAGAAGATTGGGAGAACAGTGTTCCCTGCACTAACGAATCGAACTTTACCATGTTTACCGATGGTTCGAAAATGACAACTGGGGTAGGAGCAGGTTTCTACTTAGAAAGTCTTCCTGACCATAGCAGCGTCTTCCAAGCTGAGACCTTGGCAGTGAAAAACGCTGCTAATCAAATATCTATGATGGCGATACCACACGCTGATATCACCTTTTTCATTGATAGCCAAGCAATAAAAGCGATCTCTGCTTGTTTCTTGCTGTCGCGAAGAGCTAAGGGTTCTTGGTATGCAGCACAACGTAAGACCCTGCTGGGTTCCCGGTCACAGTGGTGTGTCAGGAAATGAAAAAGCGGATGAGCTTGCAACAGAAGGCTCGGTACTTGATCCATCTCTCATAGACCATAACAACAGAATCCCTCAATGCGAACTAAAAAGAAGCATTAGTAATAATATCATTCAAAAAGAAAATGATAGATGGAACCTACTAGAAACCTGCGGTAACACCAGGAAACTCTGGCCTCATTATGACAAGATAAAAGCAAATAAGATTTTACTTCTCAATAAAAAAAGAAGATGGGGCTTAGTACGGACGACATATGCAGAGGCTGCGGCGATGAGGAAGAGCACGAAAATACGGCTCACTCCCTATGCCACTGTCCAGCACTTTGCCGAACTAGATCAAAATTCTTAGGCAACTATTTCTTCAATGAACTAGAAAACCTATCTGAACTCCCAGGCAATCGCCTATTAAACTTTATCAAGTCCACCAAATGGCTCGATTAACCATAGAATTCATAGGTTAAACCACTTTTTCAGAAGTAAAAACAATTCAGGGTATCACAAGGGATCAACATTGATCTAAGTTTGACGGTAACAATATCAACTGTCAGCTTATATAACCTAACCTAACCTAACTTAGTAAACGTCAGTTAAGAGACGTTTTATTTTTTTGACTGCATTTTCCAATTGAAAATAGAGTGGCCCGACAGCTCTTGAAGAGCCAAGGCCTAAGTGGCTTACTCTCATCAACAATTCTCTAGATTCGTGTGATGAATTGAGGGGACCTACAATTTAACGCCGATTCCGAACGGAAGAGAAGCACTTTTTTCATGAGAGATTGATACTCTTGGAAATTGTTGTCAGTTCTTCGCAAGAGACAGTGCCGTGAAAGATGATTTAAAAAAAACTTTGGGCGCGAGTAGAACTCGAACCCACGACGCACAGTGGCGGAAAATGCCAAAAACGTGGCCAAAATTATTTTTTGCGTTTAAAATATTATAATTGCTTTTATTTATGAAATAAAAGTTAATAGAATGCGAAAAAAAGATTTTTGGTTGTATATTTAGGTTTTTTAATGGAATAAAAAAAAAAAATTAGAAAAAAAAAAAATTGTATATAAAAATAAAAAAAATGATTTAAACATTTTTAAGCAAAATGGCTGTATATAATTACGAAAAATTGTATAACAAATAACATAAAGAATAAATAAATTGTGAATTAACAAAATTTATTCCAATTAAATCATACTAAGATATCTATAAGTTTTTACAAAACATCTTCAGATTCTGAGTCTTCGATTTCTGATTCCTGTAAATATTTTTAAAACTTCAGGAAGATACGCTATTAGTTTTTTCGGAAATTTTTTTCTTAGATCACTAATATATGGGTCCGAAGAAATCAAGAGATTATGAAAGACATCTTCCATATTTTTCTGCCTCGAAAATTTTCTAGAAAAACTTTCTCGAAAACGCTTAATATCTTTGTTTTGTGCTTCATGTGCTTCCTCACCAAGCTGTCCTATCGGAAGAATCGCTTCCGAAACAATTTCTGGACCGTGAATTAGGATCTTGAGTACTGTACAGTACAGTAGTTTTTATATGCTTTTTGAAATTGTTCGGCACTTATTGGTGTTGAAAAGACTATATCTTTAGTGACACTCGAAAATTCAACTTTACCTTGTTGTCGAAGTTGCATTTGTGCCGCATAGCTTAACTCTGCCGACCCAAAATCAGAACGTTATCCTTCCGTTTTGCGTCTTTTTCACTAAGGTCAAAAAAGTTAATTTGCGGACGTCCGACTACTCCATGCGACTAGCATGGAAATTGAATTTCGACTTCCAACCAGGTTTAAAACTTGTTTTGAAAAGCTACAATATTTTTTGATGAAGCTAATAATCGATCTTTATCTTCTATATATATAAAAGAACAGCCTAATTTTTGTGTTCGTTCGCTAACCGGGCACACTGGTTGACCGATTTTCCTATTTTTTTCTCTAAATGCAAGAGGTTTAAGGGTAGAAGGTTTAGCAAAAATAAAATGTATACTTTTCAAATCACAAATGGTTCAATTGTTAAAAAATGTAAAAAATTTTGTATTTCGCACTACAAAAAAAAACTGATCAATATACGAACACTCAATTTAGTTTGAAAATTTTGTCAAATATTTTTTTTTTGTCAATAAAAAAAATAAAAAAAAAAAAAGTGAAGAAAAAAAATATTTGAAAAATATAATTTTTCTTCGACAAAAAAAAATGTCAGTGAACCTAGGAAATTATATTTGAACTAGCTGACCCAGCAAACGTTGTTTTGATATATGAAATTTCTAGAGTATGAAAATATGTATGTATATCTTATTTATTTTTAGTGGGTACGTATTTGTAATTATATTGTTATTGTTATTTATAACGTTTTGAATGTTGATGGAATGTGTCATTAATAAAATTTAATCAACACTAACGAACTGGAGGTATTCCACGTATAATAATTGTCTGAATGAAAAACATGGTGTGCTCAAATTTAAGCCACAAACAGACATTATTTAGCTTTGAGTCAATAGTCATTGCAAATGTCAATCTGATGGGGAATTGAATGCTTTCAAATTGAAATGTGCCAGTTGCTTACGAAAAAAACCGTTTTGCGAATAAGCATTGCCACAATTGAATTGGTTGCTCGACAACAATACTACGTTAAGGACAATAAATAAAATTGCACTGGATTCAGAATATTTGCGCAAACTATTGAGCCGAAGTTAAACGATCAACAAAAGTACCTATGTGTGACACCATTAGATATGCAAGGTGTGATCAGTCTGAGTGGTGGTATATATTTTTGTGATGCACCCGGTGGAATGGGGAAATCATTTTTGTTATCATTAATTTTAGCATCAATATGATCTGAAATTAAAAAAAGAGTTGGCTCTTTCTTCTTCTGGAGTTGTGAGCACATTATAAGACATAAAACTGACATTACAATATTTCAAAAAAGTTGGTAATGGCCGAATATTTGTGTGGGATGAGAGCACAATGGCGCACAAAATTTACTTGAAGCCTTTAACCGCAACTTAAAGAATTTGGAGCTCTGAATCTTTTGTTGCTGAGGACAAACTTTGTCGATTATACCACGGTCAACTGCTGCAGACGAATGAGTCGTTAAAAACTTCTATTTCAGGAAACTTACATTGGCCAATTATTGGACATTAAAGAGAGAGTGGCGCGACAGATCTTGAAGAGCCAAGGCCTAAGTGGCTTACTCTCATCAATAATTCTCTGGGTGCGTGTGAAGAATTTAGGGCACCTACAATTTAACGCCGATTCCGAACGGCAAAGTTGAGAAGCACTTTTTCATACTCTTGATACTCTTGGAAGTTTTGTCAGTTCTTCGCAAAAGGCAATGCCGAGAAAGATGAAATAAAAAACTTGGGCACGAGTAGGTCTCGAACCCACGACGTTCTGCTTAGCAGCCAACGCACCTAACCACTAAGCCACGGACACTATTGGACATTGGAAATGGAATAATTTCACTTGATTCTGAAGGCCGAATTTCACTTCCAAACAATTTTTATTGTAATGCAAATCCACGGAATGAGTTATTCAAGATGTCTTTCCAAGCATTGAAGCATTGAGTTGAAGTGCAATAATGGCTGGTACAGATTAAAGTCTTTCTAAAATCGATGCAACAATTTATTTTGAACTAGACAAATAAATGCATAATTTTTTGCCCACAAGTCGTTTGAGTGGTTTGACACAATTACAAATGAAAACGATGTAGTAAATTTTACAACGAGACGGAGTTTTTGAATTTTATGTACCAGGACTGCCTCCACATTTTTTAACTCTGATGGTATGAGCATTACTATGTTTCGGGACATCAATCAACTTAAACTTTACAGTACTACAAGACTAGCCGTGAAGAAGTCAATGGCATACGTCTTTAGTTTCCTGTTCGACTTGAATTCCCTGAAAAATAAATAAGACGCAAGGTCAATCTTTAAAAATATGTGGTTTTGATTTAGAAATGTCTGTTTTTCCTCATGGTCAACTATACAGGGTATCCTGTAATTTGTCTGCCATATACTTTGGGATGTGATTCTTGGTCATATTCTTAGAAAATAATCCTTCTAAGACAAAGTTACTTTTTCATCACTTTTTGAAGATTAAAAAAAAGGCTAACTTTGTATTCAAGTTGTGTTCAATTTTTCTTGCCCGAGCAAAGTGTTGACCTTAAGATATTTTTTTTTTTTTTTTCAAATAATACGTAAAGAACATAAAGCATTCTTATTTTTACCTCATGAACAAAAAAATAAGCAAATAAAATCTCATTGATAAACAAAATCCCATACATTTTATAATACTTGGGAAAATCTAAAACAGCTTAGAACATCGAATTTAGGTTTTTTTTCTCAATATTTTTATTGCAGCACTTTATAATATCCCAATAATTGTTAGTTTTAAGAAAATTTATAACATTGTGCAATCCTGAAGAGGGTTAAAAGCATACTTATGCCTATACCTGGCTTGCTGTCATAATCCTGATTACCTTACCTCAGGGAACAGGGAACTAAATTTGGGGAAGATATCAAATTAGCAAATACAAGTATGATTTTTCTAAGAATATTGTTCATTTCTGCCTATCTCTAATTTCCGAACCGTTGTGGGCCGAAGCCCTGCGAAGCGGCAGGGACTTTGCTAGTTAAGAATAAAACAAGATAAAATCTAACGTTTATGCTTTATTTTTTTTCATATTCGTACTTTTAAAACACTTTTTTCTAATTTGAGGGTTGTTTTTTCATTGAAATATTGAAATCATGGTAATTTTCAGTTTAATTGAAACACCCTGTTGATTTTGAATGTAAATATTGATGGTTTGATTGGTTGCATATCAAAAATTATAAAACTTAAAAACCTTAACTTAAAAATAAAATTTTTTTTTGCTTTTATGACTATTCAAGTGTTATTTTTTTCTTTTTCCTGCTATACCAAAACTAATTGTTCTCTAATCATTCACAAAAACAAATTTTTCGCCATTATGGATACATTTTTAACATTGAAAAAACTTCCAACTTTGGGACATAATTCTGAAACACCCTGTGAACATATTTTGTTAAAATTTTCACGAAACATAGCTTGCTAAATAAAAAAAAATTGAAGCGATATCTTTTTTCGTTTAGGAGCTATGACTTTTGCAAGGTAAAAAGTGAAAACGGGACACTGTGCGTCGCTCAACAACAGCTAAGAATATTGCTGCTCTAGACTAAAGTCTTGAAGTAAGCCCAGGTTTATCTATTCCTGGTCGTTCTTTATTACGTTATGTGTATTTTACATAAATACTTAGGCCATAAGGCTAAAAACGTTCAGTTAACACAAGTACTCAAGCCGACCGATCATCAATAACTTCGTCCATGTGAAAAGTTTCCGAACAGTGTTTTTTTGTGAAAGAGGTGATGACAATTGGTGACTGATATCTTGTGATTTAGCACTTTTTCCTTTGGGGCCACGTGAAAAAATAGAGTATTAGCAGGCAGCCCATCGTCGATTCAAGTCCCAAGGATGAAATTCGTGGAGCTATTGAGATCATACAGCACATCACTTTGCGTTTTGGTGATGGAAAATTTAATGAAAACGACATCTACCCGTCTCGACCATTTGGCTGATTTTTTTTCAATTAATATTTTATGGAATCCCTTCTTTCTTTGCATTGAAATAAACATCCGATGATTTGTCTCAAAAAATGCATTTTTTTTTTTAAATATCAAAATAACACCTCCTTTTTGAAATTCCTTTTCAAGTTCACAAATCTCGAAAAAAACTGCCTTAAAATTAAAACTATTCAACCGCTTTTTCGTCAAAACTCTGCCTTTTGATCACGTTTGGTGTCTAAAGCTTCTTTCTCTTATAGATTGCTTCAAGAGGAAAGAACATCGCTAAAAATGACTGTTTCAAAATCATCGGCAACGTTTCTTCCCTATAAAATAAACATAGCTTTCTTCCTCAAGATTCCTCGTTTTTTCCCTGTGTGGATTTTATTACGTTTCATACCCAGTAGCAGAACACAAATGAAAACCACCAAATGATCTTGGAATTTGAAATCGAAACTGCTTCCCAACGAAAAAAAGAGTCAAAGCCCCTTTTTTCATCGCTCAATCCATTTAATAATAATTTTACAGAGAAAGAAGAAAAAAAACGAGA
>CAKKXW010000682.1:0-18702 GCA_920937365.1 Sphaerophoria rueppellii | reverse complement strand
TTTGAAAGTTGAGGTGTGCTTTTGTAGCTGGTGGATCATCAGGGTGAATGTCAACACTTAAAAACGACACCTGTGTGAGTGGTCACACGTCAGATAAGGCTTAATTGCTAGGTGCTGACGTTAATCAATTCACGCTTCTGTCCCCGTTAAGTGCGAAAAAGTATGGCTAAAAATGACCTCCAAAGAGTCGCATGCTGCGAAATCTTCCGTGGCTGCTATTTAAATGAAATTGTTTATCAAAATTATCAAAATTCATCGTTCATGTTAGAAAATGTATTATTTGTCAGTAGGTATGTATGTAATTTGACAAGTTTGGAAAGATTATTGCATTAGGCGCGCGCCGGTTACAGCTATCATGGATTACACTTTGTAACTCATCATTATCATCCAAGCAATCCATCTCCATGGTATAGTGTACGGAAAGGCTCTCACCTAAATGCTGAATGTACACTTTCCCTTTTTCAGTACTTAAGCAATTAATGACGAATTTTTTTCTTTAAGCAATCCATAGTCTTTTCTCGTTATGCATGCAATTGAGCTCTGAGCTTTGTATCTTCGATTATAAGTGGAAAGAGTCGACACTTTCTATTTGGATTTGGTGATTCTGGTTTATGTTCAACGTTTCGATGATCACTGTGTAGTACCTTCAGAAATTCTTAAAAGTTTCTATCTATTTCGCATTTGTCTGTGTCAATTGCTTGCTCAAAACCTATGAATAGAATCCTGACGCATAGCTTAAATGCTCCATCATTTAACACCTTTCATTCAAACTTAAATATGAAAACTTCACACTTTTCTTTGAAGAAAAATTCAAGTACAGGTACTCGAAATGTTATTTAACCCATCTCTCATATTAAGGCTTTAATAATGACCCATTAAGTTGTCGATGCTGTTATTTGATATTGTTTGCTTTTGAAAATCATAGAGTGCAATAAACACGTTCCTTCAAAATTCATTTTTCATGTATGTTACATTATGTATTTCAATATGTGCAATTTCCTAACCGATGTTCCTGAGAACAGGAAAGTATATCAATTTTGTCTCAAAAAGTTTCCCATTAAATAATGGGACAATGAATAACAAAATAACCAAGAAACTTAAGCAATAAATTGTATAAACACAATCCTGCAGATACACATTTCCGACATAAATACCAACATGCGTCTACTTGAAGCTCATAGACATAGGTTTGTTGAAGGACAAGCATAGCTAACCATAAATGTGCCACTCTAGGTCTTTCCTAAATTAAATTCGAAATTTGTGTTTTGTTAGCTCGGTCATATGAGGTCAGTTCCTTAGAAAATTGAGTCGTGGGAGATTGAAGCAAAGTTAGGTATGTTCTCATTCTTGGAATACACTTAACTAAAATTAGAAACATGAAAGCGGCAAAAATATTTTCTACCAAGGAAAAAGGACCACCAAGCCCTTGAAAATACGTTAAAATTGTATAAAGTTTTTATATTCCATGAAAACACAAGAAGTGAATATATTACTTTGGAACAAAATCCAAAGAATAGCATCTCACGTCTAAATCAGGATAATGGTATGACTAAACAACATGCAAAACTTAATATTTTCCGTATTATTTTTAACTTTTCAAATTCTAAAGAAAATTCAAGAAATATAACAAACTACAAACAAGAAGAAGAAGAAGGAAAAAGAACAAGAAAAGCAAAGTGCGTTGAAGGCTAAGTCGGGATACAGTTCTGGGTTGCTTAATGTTGCACACGAAATCCTAAATCTTAAATTTTGTGGAACACTACAGACTACAATCGGCTTATGATAGCGGGAGCACCATCTTTGACCGCAGACTTAAATCACTTTTAACGAAAATTCGCAAATTTGGAAACACATTCACTCATTTTTTGAGAAAATATCGTAAGTGTAAGATATCTTACACTATTGAAATCTCGCATTACAGTATCTCGCACTGCAAAATGTCCTACTTTAAAGACTTAAAGTGAACAATTAAATTAATTTATATGCTAATGTCTTTAGTCTTGCTTTTTCCGACAATAATTTTGTACCTGATGCTCACTATTTCACTTATTTGAACAACTGTAACCAAACGTCATTGGTATTTATCAACATAACTGTTGACGATGTGGTTAGCTAAATTAGTAAACTTAAAGATGATTTCTCTTCGGGCCTGATGGTTTTCTTGCAATTGTATTAAAGAAGTGTATAGTCAATATAGCACGGCCTCTGACCGCTCTTTTTCAAAAATCTCTTTCTCAAAGAATTTTTCCATCTTTGTGGAAAGATTTTTTTACAATACCTATTCACAAGAAAGGCTGTAAATCAGATATTTCTAACTGCAGGCCAATTGCCAAATTATTTTGCATTCCGAAATTATTCGAGAGTATTATCTTCGACACCATGTACTTTCATTGCAAATCTTTATTTTCGCCCAAATAACATGGGTTCCTTAAAGGGAAATCAACGACCACAAATTTAACTGAATTTGCTTCTTATACGTTGAACTCAATAGAAAGTAAAAAAGAAGTTGATGTTATTGCTACGGACCTTAGCAAGGCGTTTGATAAAATCTCCCACAGTATTATATCTTTCAAGCTTTCAAGGATTCCCTCCTGGTTTCATTGAATGGATGGAATCATATTCATCCGACCGTAAATATCGCGATTTAATTAGATCTTTAATATCAGAACCATTTACTGCGAAATCGGGAGTCCCTCAAGGCAGTCACCTGAGCCCTATTATTTTTATTTTGACTATTAATGACGTAAAATCTGTGATTAAAAATTCCCAAGTTTCAATGCACGCAGATGGCCGATTTAAACAATTTCTGTGATTGGTGTCAAAAAAACAATTTAGAACTTAATGTTTCCAAATGCCAAACAATCACATATTCCCGTAAATGTTTTCAACGAATGTATTGTTTACAGAGTAGATAACAACTATCCGAGATCTAGGTGTTATTTGCGATAGCGAGCTAAGTTTTAGGTCTATGATAATATAGTAGCCGGAGCTAATTCTGCCTTGGATTTCGTGAAACGTTAGTCTAAGGAATTTTCGGACCCTTACGTTACGAAATCTCTTTATGCCACGTTTGTAAGGCCTCTACTGGAATACGCCAGCCAAGTATGGTCCCATTATCACTAAGTCCATATAAAGAGAATTGAAGCAATACAACGTAGATTCCTCCGTTTCGCTTTAAGAGGACTTTCCAGGGTTGACAATTTCAACTTACCTCCGTTTCAAGAACGGTTATTGCTTATTAACCTGCAATCTCTAGAAAAACGTCGTGAAGTTGCCGACATTATATTCGTACACCAAATTTTATCTGGTGCTACAGAATCTTCAACTCTTCTTGATGCAATGAGTATCAACGTTAACTTTCATTCTCTAAGATCGGTTCCCCAATTCCATCAGGCTCATCACAGAAATCACATCACAGTAGTGTCCGTAGCTTAGTGGTTAGGTGCGTTGGCTGCTAAGCAGAACGTCGTGGGTTCGAATCCTACTAGGGCCCAAAGTTTTTATTTCATCTTTTACGGACACTGCCTCTTGCGAAGAATTGACAAAACTTCCAAGAGTATCATCTGTCATGAAAAAGTGCTTCTCAACTTTGCCGTTCGGAATCGGCGTAAAATTGTAGGTCCCCTCAATTCTTCACACGCACCTAGAGAATTGTTGATGAGAGTAAGCCACTTAGGTCTTGGCTCTTCAAGAGCTGTCGCGCCACTCTATTTATTTTTTTTTTTATTCAACACAGAAATGAATACGGCAGTACTGGAGCAATTACTTACGAAAGGTGAACGAAAACTCGAATATTTTTTATTTCAACCATAGCAAGATCACTCAAAAGAAGCTTTTATATACAGTATTTCCTAGAGGGAAACTGACTCTTTTTTTTAATTTAATTTAATTTTTTTTTTTACGTACTTGTGTGTCTTCTACACGCTTATTTACTTTTTACTTTGTTTTTTTTTTTTTTTTGGACTTTAAAATTTTTATTTTTAAAATTTTGTACTTGTTTTGTTTTTTTTTTTTCTTTCTTTTTTTTACGTTTTGTAAAATTTTTATTTCAAATTTTAATTTTCTCTTTTGATCATGCTTGCACTAAGCAGTCCCAAACTCTTGTCTTCCTTATGTTCGTGTCCCCATCGCTTTCTTATTTTTAGTAATTTTAAATAATTTCCAATCAAGTGCCGATACGTCTAGCAACCGTAATTGCCGTCGTACTCGGTGAAAATGAACCCCAGCGCGTGCGGTATCTGCGGGGGAAAGAGGCGTGGGAATAATAAAAAAAAAAATTAAATGTTTATAGCAATGCATTTTTAAATAAGAAAATTTAAATGCATATAACTTTTTTTTTTTATTACAAACACCAATACATTTCAAACAAATTAAACAAAATATTTACTGTACGATTCAAATAGATAATTATATTCGGAATAAGTTCAAACAAGCCAGAACGCCTGCAATGTCTTTATTCAACAGACCAAAAATTAAGGCAAAAAATACTGCAAGTAAGAACTTTCGGTCATTTGTAAAATAATATTAAGAGTTCTTCTTCTTCTTCTTCGGTCTCTACGCTCGTTGACAATGGCACTCAAAGTTGTTAGCTCCCTTGTGAAAGCTCGCCTAAATTCAGCGCTGCCCAAGAGTATCATATTTCCCCCAGAGCGCATCCATGATTCCATGGGTCAAATCTTCTTTTGCAATCGTGCTTTGGCGATGGTAATGAAAGATCTCAACATACCTAAATCCACTGGTCCGGATGGTATTCCTGAATTATTCTGAATAGGTGTTCTTGCACGCTGGCAAAACCCTTGGGTAAACATTTTTGCATCCATCATAATCTTCTGGGCTCGTTCCAAGTAGTTGGAAAACAGCATTTTTTTCTCCCTAATTATATAGTCCATTTGCAATTTTAGAAGAAGGGACTTGCCCTTCTTTCTAAGGTCATAAACTATCAGCTCAAGAAATATCTTGAAGACCGAAAGTTTCTTTCGGCTTTCACAGCAACAGGTCTTTGGTGGTTTATCTGACCCAACAGTGGAACAAATCTTTACATCGTTTTAAAGAAAGTAAGATTGTACTTGTTATTTCAAAGGCAATTCATAGAGTTTGGCACCAGGCTCTCTTATCCTCCTTCATTGGATTAGAAACATTCTTTTGAACCTTTTTATACAAGTTGTATTGGAAGGATCCAAGTCTGAAACATGCAAAGCATTGTAAAACGGGGAATAAGAAACTGCTAAGAGTTTAATGCTTCGAGATCTTAATGCTGTTATGTATAGTTGAAGGGATATATTATATACCCTCTTACCACAATCCATGAATCAATGAGACCGAACATCTCGAGATTCTCGGCTTGTGTTTCACCGACCATCGCTTGTGGGACATATGCATATGCAATGTTGCCAAATATGCCGCATGATGTCTGGGTTTCTTAAGACGGTGCAAGAAGTTTTTCTAGGAATGCCCGTCAGTTAACCCTCGAGTTCAACTTCGGACCTACCCTCAAGGTACTCAAGTATAGAACACTTTGCGTTTCCCTTAAGACCAGAATACACCGGCACCACTGGCCTTCCTTAAGCACTCACAATGTGTCTGACATTAAAAGGGTGTAAAAAAAAAACCTCCTGAGGAAAAGAAAGATTTTGATTTCGAGTTTTCTTTTTAAAAGATGGATTTTAAGGCCTTACTGCGAATATTTGTCCGACTGCATTGTTTTCTAATAATATTCGCGCGCGCAAATAAATTAATATTTTATTTAAAATATGAGATTTTAATTTTCAGTCTGCGAGATTTTAAAATTGTGGGATTTGAGGAAGCGGAATTCTGTGAACAAGATTTTTATCTGCGGTCTTCGTAGCCAACCCGCATAACGCTAAGCAAATGGGTAATAGGCTATTCCTCATCTGAGTTGTTTCAACATAATTGTCCTGAAGAGTATTTTTAACTAATTCACTCAGTTTCTTTGTTATGCGGACGACATAGACATTATAGGTCGCTCCCAATTAGCTGCGCTTGACGCCTTAACAAGTAATCAACGAATTATGGCTAAGATCTTTCGAAATGAGACCGATGTGCTGAAACAATAAATAATTCCTCTGTTAAGAAATAGAAAATAAAACTGAAAAGACCCTAGTGATAAAATCCACCACTAACCCACAGAGCATTTTTCAGAAATTTACTGTTCAAGCATTAGTTCATTGCTGTACGAGCACTTTCCCCCATTTAAGGTTGATGAAACTTTATGTTCTTATGTAAGAAATAATTCCTCGCAATTAAAAATAAAATAAACCTAATAATTTAAACGGCAACGGCAACAAGGCCATAGAATGTGATACGACGCACGTACGAACTATGAGTCCTTAAAATTTCGGTTTTTAAAGTTGTTACCGCACAATGTTTCGGTTTTTATTTCCATGAAACACAATTCAGAAGCTACAATGGCAGCAATGGAGTGAAGAGTGCTGGAGAAGTACAAAAGTTTAGCAAAAGAATACAACTTGAGTTAGGTACATATAGGAAGGTAGGTATGTTGTTTTGGGGTCGCTTTAATTAAGGACATAATTTGAAAAGTTTTTACTTCTCTCTGTTAATGGTGCGATAGAAATTTGATTGCTGTTCTTGACATGGTTTGGTGTAAAATATGGGTATTATTTTATTTTTTGTTAGTTTTGAACATTTTATGAATTATTCAGCATGGAAATGGTTCCTGGAATAAAATATTTAAATGTATTCGATTAAATTGCTCCTATAACTCTGCGCCGACCACAACTACGTATTATGGTAGCCTCGTGCCGCAGGCTTCTTAATAGTCCTTTGGTATTCCAATAATTCGTGGAAAACCTTACTTACAAATCGGCAAAATCACGAGCCTAGAACGCGAAATGGATAACATAGGTAGGGAAAAAATAGTTGACCCTAAAGTTGTAAGTAACAACCCCTGATTCTCTGAGGAATGCTGGTTTACCTACTAGCTTTATCAGAAGAACTAGGAATCTCCATACGCTCGCCGGTTATGGAGTAAATACACATTTGAAAGTTAAATAAAGCCTTTATGATGTTAGTTTAGATGGCCTTCATTTACGGCACTAAAAAAGAGGGCCTTACCGTAGTGTACGATTTTTGAACGTAACCACATCAACATTGTGATAGAAGAATATTGAATAAACTGAGTTAAAAAAATTTGGCTATATGAACATTTCTTCTTACCTGTTGTTGCGAGAATTCCATGAAGAATCGTTTTGGTTTGCATTGGAGAACACCTAAAAGATGCCATCGAGGATTCCCTTGCTAGATTCTAGTTTATTGAAGAAGCATTACAGAAAATGTTCGTCAATTCAAAATTCATCAGATTGGACTGAGTGGAGTCAGATTGGTTTGTACAGTACACGATTATGAAGCTGGAATTCAAGGATCCTCATCAAGTGGAGAGGCAAACAGATAACTTGACTATTAATTCCATTACCCGTAAAACAATGATAACCTGCTCCGGACAAACTTTTCAAAACGATATTTTTACACACTTGGTAGGCAGAGTAAAGACAGAGAGCTTCAAATATCAGGAGTATTGCCTCTCCTAATGCCGGAAGCCGGAGCAAAGCAAGATAATCACCATCTCATCGGGTATGAGTTCGGAAATCGGTATGCGATCTGATATATGAAAAAATAACTTTTAGTTTAAAAGAAGCTACTTTTGTCACGCTCTAATTTTGATTACAAGGAAAGTGCAAATTTTCGATTTCATCGTAACGTACTCGTTGGTACTGAGCGCAGGATACGCAGACGACGCACGTTATTAGAGCGTTCGAGAATCTTAAGATGGGGGCCAAGGAGATGGGTCTAGCGGTAAAAAAGGACAAGGTCAAAATTTCATGACAGTTTTCTCTGTCCAGATTTAAAACAAGAACATGAAATCTGATGTTGGATGAGACGTGGAGTATTTGATACTCCAAAAGGCATTTTATGTCTTGTCTAAAAACAGGCCATAGCTCACGGCGTGAGGACTCTCACTGTAAGGAAGGAGACTCTACATCGAAGTCTTGGAACCAACGTCCGTATATACAGATTAAACCTCGAGGTTGTTAAGGACTTTCTCTATATAGTATCCGCTAGAGACTCGTACAACAACACCAGTGCTGAAATCAAGCGTAGAGACATGGATTTTGATCAGGTGGTGTACGCAGGTCGTTCAAACTTGGCGTGCTAAACTGGATCGACCTGGATTGAAGCACCACCTTAAGTAAACATCGCAAGCATTCAAGGGCCTGCCTTGTCCCTTAAAGAATTAATAGTTAAAAAGCGATAGGTGACAGAGCAGCTGGAAGACTGGTAGTATGGTAGACTGGCATTTGAAATGACAATCTTATGCTTATTAATTATATCACACTGTTGGTTTCAACACACTTTCAGTAACTACTGGTTTGAATTGTTTTTGTTTTGGCTTAAGGCAATACTAGTTGACCCAGCAAACGCTGTTTTGTCATATAAATAATTATATGACTGAAAATTAATTGAATTTTTTAATGTATACTTACTTCAAATTAATTATAGTCGGTGGCGTAGCAACGCGTGTAGGGTACAGCCCTACAAATAGTTTTACTCTACTCTTGCATTATAAGAACGAGTGAAACCGCTGATGGGAACAGCTAGTTTTAAAATAATTCAGTGCGAGAACTGACAGGAAGACGAAGGGGAGGTGGACGAAGTTTGGGCAACATTTAGCCACTTATGTATGTATTATTTTCTGTGCGAATGTACCTACGTACGTAAGTGCGTTTCATTTCTTCTGCTCGATTATCTCGCGAACCACTCATCGTATGGACATGAAATTGGTTTCAATCGATGCGGAATTTCTTGATAAAATTGGTTAAGTGGTTTGTTAAAAGGAATGAAAAAACTAAAAAAAAAATTCACAAAATCTGAAAGTATTCGTGAATGTTATCATTATCATCATTTCAGCATAAATTGCGAGAAAAAAATCTTACTTACCGATGTCTGACAATATAATTATTTGTCAATAACTTGTTAAGCAATTGAAAGGGTTCCATCTACATGCGGTCGATGAGAATGTTGAATTACTGTCAGATTTAAACCGATTTGGCACATTTTGCAATAACCTTTGCATTATAATTTTAACCATGAATCTGTTCATGCCCGCAGAACGCGCGAAAATAGTGAAAATGTTCATTTAATATAAGCCTTTAGTTGTTGCAATACAGCGTGTGTAAGAAGTCAAAAGTATCGCGTTAGTTCTGCTCCTCAAAGTGACACTAATTATCTCTTAGTTTCAAATTTCGAGAATCATGGGTCAGAAGCGGACCGGACCGTCCGCATTCAAATCGTCCAAATGCTCAATTTCCCAGTACGAGTGCTACTGAGAGTTGGAGGGGAGGGGAGGGCAGGTGGATATTGCCTAGCCACCGAGATAACCCGATTTAGTGGCACCGGACTTTTTCTGGTGAGGATTTTTGAAGCAAAGTGTATTTTAATAATAGGAAGACTTAAGACGAGCTTAAGGACAGTATTCAAAGCTGAAATCATTGCGATATCGTCCGAGAGCTGAATCCTGCGTCCGCAATGAAGGTGGTCATTTGATCAACAATGTTTCTCAAAACTGAATGGGAAAAATTATGAGCCTTCGAATTCGGTAAAAATAAATGATTTTCAAAAATCTATTTGAAATTGTTTAAGCTATTCAATTTTTCTAACGACCACATTAAGATGGCGCACCCTTTACTTTTGTGATTTTAAGAAAAAACAGAGTTAGTATTAGGATATTTCTGATTTTAAACCGGTATAAACCCTTTAGTTAAGTTGATAACAATTTGATTTGTTATAAGAAACTGAAATTATTTTAATGAGATATTTTTCTCCTCTAGGAAGTAAGTCCGTGTCGCGCTGTTTTAAGTTTATGCTAAGAAAAAAGAGCGTGACGTTATACTTAGTCGAATTTTTCATTTGCAAAATCGATAACAAATCGCTTAACAATGTTAAAATAGCTTCGTTCTCATTGATCTATTCTTATTGTCTTCTTTTTTTTCTTATTTTGTTTTTTGTTTTTGTTTTTTTTTTTTTTAGCTTGATTCAAGCTTGAAAATCCATGGAATAAATCTTTAGATTACACAAACTACCGCATGCTAGCAGGAAACTAACAAAACTCTTGAAACCTCAAAGGAGGGGCCTGATCGAAAGACGTAAAGAATTGCCTTATATCCAATCTTCTTCGAATAAACCAAATAAAACAATTCTGTATGTCTTGATCCTTAACTTTTAAAAGTTAAATAAAGGAACAAAAACATTTTTTACGAACTGCGGTATATAACGACACGTTTTTCTAAAATGAAAGACCAAACTTCAGCGCTTCGCATGTAAAAAGTGAAAAACAGTAATGTAATCTATGAACCACATTGTCATTCACGTTCAGTGCAAAAATAGTTCTTGTTAGAATTTCTATTCAATATTCTTCTTGTAGTTTGTTTTCTTTTTTCTAAAGTTTTTCAAAAGTTTTTCCATGGAATTTTACCAGTCAAGGACTCGATAAAGCTTCTTGTTCAGCATTGTGCTACAGAACCTAAGCCGGCTTGTAAATTTCATGGAATCCAATGATAATAATAATTTAAATTTATAGACACTTTTCTGTGCTACGATAGTTCTTTTCTCCGTTCGATGTCGTCGTCGGTCGTTCCTTAAATTTACAATTTCTATTAAACATTCTTTAGAAAAGGGAAGAATGAAGAACAATTTTATAATAAACCTCCTTTTGTGTGCGATGTATAACATGATTGGGATGCATGCTGGAACCGTGTTATCTATGTTCTCATCCTCGTCCTTGCCGTCGGCGCGGCGATGTCGCTGTCTTTGTTTGTTACTTCAGGCAACGGAAGCCGACATATCATCGGCATCACCGTCTATAGTAACGATGACGCTGGAGGTGGCTTTTGGTATGTTGGTCGAAGTTGATAGCACCACAATTATTACCACATATGTATAGCCCGCAAAAGGCATTATAAGTGGCATGATGGTTGAAAGTCAGCAAAAACAGAAACTTATTAAGTATGTGAAATGATGAAGTGTCCTTTTTCCATTACACACAGCAGAGCCAACCGAATCGCTTTGTTTGCTAGACAATTGACATTCGATGGCGTGTGATGTTCCTTTTTAGAATAATACGACGCCCGACAATGACAACAACACGACAAGAGTATCCTCCACTCCAAATAAAGCTAGATCGTATTTTTCTTCAAACGAATTGGATTGGCAGTGTATGTGGCTGTGCCTGTGGCACCATCATACCCGTATTTGTTTCGTTTTATAAAGATACGAGGAAGTATGATAACTTTGGCCATGCTGTCATTTTCACATCATTTCAAGGATGTAAAAGACGACATGACAAGGAGGACGACGACGATCATGATGATGATGATGATGATGATGATTGCATCGTGTCATGGTTTCTTTGTTTTGTTGTCTATTGTTGACGTGGTGTTATTGAATGGAGAAAATGACAAGTGTTAGCTGTTGTGAAGGAGAATTTTAAATTTCGTTGCTCATTTCATAAAAATTGAAGTCATAACTCTTACGAGGGGCTGTGTTGGCTTACTTGCGTGCATTTCTTATTCCTCAACTTCCATTTTACTGATTTTTTACGAGGTTGAGTGGGACATCAATCCATTTGAATGTTATACCTCACGTCACACGTATCATTAAATGTTTCACAAATAATTTATGAGCGCTAATGATACCATTAACATTAAGACATAGATATGCTTGGGACTTCGTCCTGTCATTTTAGTATTAAATAACTTATCAATGACGATAGAAGGTGTTTTCGTGTTCCTATGCTCTGAAGGGAATAAAGATGACTGGATTTAAGGAACAGAAAAAAAAAAAGATAAAATAAGTAGAAACTCGATTTTGTAATCATCCCTTGGGAAATCAGTTAAAAATAATTGAATTCGAAGGAAACATGCCTTCATGAAAATTTT
The DNA here is from genome assembly GCA_920937365.1 of Sphaerophoria rueppellii. Classification (NCBI taxonomy): domain Eukaryota; kingdom Metazoa; phylum Arthropoda; class Insecta; order Diptera; family Syrphidae; genus Sphaerophoria; species Sphaerophoria rueppellii. The sequence goes on along the minus strand of CAKKXW010000682.1, from coordinate 6,733 downwards.
AATCACGAATTATCATGTTTCCAGGAGGTTTTGAAGTTCAGTTTTCTTTATTTCCTTTGAAAAAAGTTAATGAGTAAGCCAAAATTAGTGTTAAAGGTTTTTTCTGAAAATAAGAGTGCATTGTGTGTATAGTATTATTTTGTGTAAACGCCTTTAATTTTTCTGTAACACCATAATCAGCACGTACTCGAGTACTGGAAAAGACCAACGAATTTCAAGTGGAAACTCACCCCATCAGCATATGAAAGAATCCATCGCCAATAGCTTAGGCTGGACATGTCTGAAATCAGGATCCCGACCAAACTGATCCAGATATGTTGCATGACGTTAAGGAATACGCGGTGCAATGTGCAATTGGGAAAAAGAATATCCAAGTTATTTCAAACATGGGCAGGATTGAGATAAGGAGCTGATGCGTCATCATGTGATTTCCTTCACATAGTCTTGGAGCGAGCAGATATTTCCCAAGACAGGCGTGAGTACAGAAAACACTATCCAAAAATCTAACCCACTCCAGAGCTATGTGGACGACATAGAGGTCATCGCTCGCTCGCAAAGAGGTGTGCTTGAGGCCTTCATAGCGATTGATGACCAGGTGGATGATAAGTAAAAAAGGACACTGCTTTGTTTCAAAAGGAAAATTCTTCGACGGATATTCGGTTCGAAAAGAATGTTCAACTGCAAAATACACTAACTGCACCAAATTGTTGATGTAGTCTTAAAAGTCAAGTCAAAAGGCGGCGATAATGGCTAGGCTACACAGAGAAAATGGACAACACCGACAACGCCACTTCAATCAACACAAACGTTTTTTTTCGCAGATCCGAGGTTCGAGATGAACAGGAGAACCGAACCGTCGGTGCAAAGACCAGTTTACTGCGAATGCTAATGTGTTTGGTTTTGAAAACTAGAGAACGCGTGTGGAGGACCGTCACACATGGAAACTGTCGTTTTTTAAGCTGATATCCAAAATCAATTGATGAATAAGTTGAATCATATTTTATGTAGGGAATTAAGTTCTTTCACAGTATTCACAAGGTAAGCAAAAATTTCAAAAACGATGCCAACCTTTGTATTCATATACGTCCAAAGCCAAATCATGATTGGTGACGTGAAATAACGTCCGACGAAATAAGGCCAAATAGAGCCGCGATTTTTTTGATTATTTGCAAAGCCTTCATAGTCGAGTTTTCAAAAATTTTAACTCTCAAAAAACTGAGTTTCAAAATACAATTCTACAAAGTTTTCGAAGGTAAATCACTTTTGAAGCTCGGTTTTTTGAAACTTAGAGCCGTTTTCTTCACTCGAAGTTGAAGTCAACTTGAGGATTTTTTTTTCTCAACTTCTGATTTTATATTTCTTCACTCAAAGTTGAAAGTTTCAACTTTCGATTCTCAACTCTCAAGTTACTCAACTTCCGATTTTCTCAACTTCCCAAAAAGTGGAAGCTGACTGAGCAAACTTGAGTTCTTCCTTCTTCTTCCTCAGAATTTTTTTAGCTTAGTTTGTTCCCGAAAAAGTAATTCTTTATTTTGTGCGAATAAAACGTATTTAAAAATGTACCGAGCTAATTATTTTTGGGAAAATCATCCTTCATCTACTTCAGAAAGCGAAGATGATAAAGAAGTGTTGCTGTCAATAGAGAGAATAGAATATAAAATGCTTCCGCGGCTCGGAATAGATAAATGGGACGACCGTGACTTTGCATATCGTTTTCGTCTATCAAAGCGAACATTAATCACGCTCTTGCATTTGATAGAGAATGATCTGCCTTGCAATGAAACGAGGTACATATTTGTTTTAAAATTGTTAAATATTATTTAAAATCGTACCTCAATTAATACATAGATCACGTGAATTACTACCAATTACCTAATTGCTTATTTACTTGAGATTTTATGCACTGGGGTCAATACAATTGGCGATTGCTGATTTCATTGGTGTCAGTGTATCAACTGTGCATGGAATGATAAATCGAGTCTCAAAAGCAATTGCAAACTTCTCTCAACAAATTGTCAAAATGCCGGAAACACGAATTGAATGTCTAGAAGCAGCACGTCAATTTTACTCAATAGCAAGGTTACCAAGAACGATTGGAGCAATAGATTGCACGCATGTTCGCATGCAATCTCCTGGTGGAAATGACGCGGAACTATACCGAAATCGTAAGGGATGGTTTTAAATAAATGTTCAGACCGTGGCTGCTGTGGATCTCAAAATAATCGATATTGTCCTTATCGCGTTTAGTCGCACCATCAGTTTTTTTTTTCAAGTACTTGCTTATAAGCCAAGGCATGGGAAACCAACCAATCTTCCTCTTCGGAGGAATAAACTACTTTTGGCAGTTTGTTCTGTTTTGAAGCCATAATTTGGATTAAAAATATCCACGAAAACTGTTTTTTTTTTTTGCTAATTCAGGCGTCACAAGTCACAACCGCACACAAATAATTAAAACTTAAAGTTGAAACTGACATTTCTCTCAAAATATCCGAGGGAAATTTTGAAAAAGCTTCAACTCTCGATTTGAAAATTAAAGTAGTGAAGAAAAACAATTCTCAACTTCTCGGTCAACTCTCAAGTTGAAGTCAACTCTAGAGTTTATCAACCTGAGAGTTTGCTTCAAGTTGAACAATTGTGAAGAAAACGGCTCTTAGAAATTTTGCAAATAATCAAAAAATCTCATCAAAATACCTTTTTTCTTTTAAATGGAGCACGTAACAGGAGGTTAAATCATGGACCTGGAAATTTAGAAAGGAAACATGTTTCCGAGTACATATTCCCCAGTAAGTGAACGTGCTGACCTACACCTTCTAGTGGTAGCTCTGAGAGGTTCTTGTCAATTTATTGGCATGATCCTGCGGACGTAGGCAGTTTTAGTCTAATGGAATTTACGGATTAAAGCAGGACGTATAATGAAGATTGATGCGATCCTTAAAAGATAATACATCTGAGAATATATTAAATGAGGAAATACGATCAACCAATACCGAATGTGAATAGACGATAATGAAATTAGACGCCCTGTTGGGTATGCCCCTTGATTGGCTGGTTCATCCCTTCAATCAATGTGGATATACTTGACAGAGAGTGAGCGGTGTCCCTCATCCACCAGTTGGATAAAAGCTGCAAAACAACAAAAGATCACAAAAATAAAACAATGTTTGTATAACAAATGGTTATACAAAACCAAAATGTGACACCAATTCCTCACCCAGGGGCAATTTGGTACCGCTGGTAGTGAGGATTTGCCAACCGCGGGGGTTGTGGTTGTCTGAGTTTGACCTCAGCTGCTGTTCGCAAATTACGGTTAGGGCTCTTCTTTCGGTGACTGAAAGTTGAGTGCAGTTTCCGTGAACGGATAACGGATCTTCTTTCGGGAAACGAGGGTTGAGTTCAGTTCCGTGTTTTGCCTGTAGTCTAGAATCAAACCAAGATGAATAAGGGCTGGCACTAATTCAATTGGTACTGGTGTGAATCCAGATGCAGGGTACCCGCTTCTTTCTTTAGAAAGCTGAGGTGTGCTTTTGCATGCTGGTGGATCATCAGAGTGAATGTCAACACTTAAAAACGACACCTGTGCGAATGGTCTCATGTCGGATAATGCTTAATTGCTAGGTGCCGACGTTAAACTACTTCATGCTTCATGCTTCTGTCCATGTAAAATGCGGTGTTATTTCCATAATGCAATTGAAATAAGGCCCGTTGGTTTTTATTTCAATTTCAGTATGGAAAAAAGGCCCCATTTTAGATGGGGCCTTATTTGGTCGGGCGTTATCTCACGTCACCATCATAATACCGTTCTCTGAACAGGTTCTCTAACAATTTACTTCAGACAATTAGGAAGTGTAAAACGCTATCAAGGAATTCAAGTGAAAGCCACTTAGACCTTGGTTTTTGGGAGCTATCATTCCATACCATTATTATTATGGCACTGATTCCAGATAGTCCGAGATATGGCCTTTTTGAACTCAAAATTTAAAATATTAAAATTCAAATGAAAAAAAAACATCGAACAAGCTATCCTACAATCATCGTTGACTACGACGTATACGTACTATTTCAACTAAATGTTTTTAACCCTTCAATATAGTATAATTATACGAGTGGCTTACACCTTACACTGATCAACAATGCTCTGATTGTGTGTGAAGAATTGAGTGGACCTCAACAGATTGATTTTGACGGCTCCTTGGGACCATACGTTTACTTTCTGTCAGAAAAATTGTCTATTAACCAGTCACGTCAAAAAGCAGCGTCAAGAATCACGTGCGAATGATAGAACTTTACTTTAACAACTCAAATTTAAGTTGCCAAATTTGAATCCATATGCCAATACTTGTTCTTCAATCATACGCAAAATCAAAAACATTGCCTCTGATCGTGAAAATGTGCAGCTGAATCCGAGGCAGTCTTTAGGAATCAGACCCATTTTAACATGAATGGGTACGTAAATGAGCAAAATTGACGGATTTATGACGTCACCAATATACTCGAGATTCACGAGGTACCAATGCATCCAAATAAAGTTACTGTTTGCTGTGGTCAACACGTCTCCTGAAATAATACTGACCGTCAGCAATCGCTATATGTCGATGATCATCAACTTCTTCGACTAAGTTTGCGAAACCTGAGCCAGTTGTTAAAACAATTTTTTTTTTTCAGTTGAAAGTTTGTCATTTAATCAAATGAAACGCTTAACTATCATCGCACAATGCATAAACATTTTTAAAACCGACTACAAAAATGGTGATTCTGCCACAGACACATATCGTGCTTTAAAAAGAGATTATGATTTACATTATAGTTCAATTACGCAAGCAAAACAAGCAATTGGCATGGGGTAAGCCTTGACGTGGCGGAGCGACTTACGGTAACTTCGACTGTGAAGTTTAGAGCTATGCGATCGCGAAACTTGTTTCCGCAGAAGGGTCTCCCATGGGCTACAGGTCGGAGCGGAGTAGGCTGTTACTACTAATTACCCCACACGAAGGAGTGTTCCCACCAAGGCACTTCCATCGAGGTACGGCAGCGAATGAATTTCTTTTTTGGTATCAACGGTGGTGTCTTCGGTTCCAGTTAGGCCGAACTACTTGGTAAACATAAACACCCTAACCGGCTACTTCGCCTTATTTTAAGTCCAGGCCGTAAAGGGAGCGGTTTTTCCGAACTTAGTTGCGAAGCATCAGCAGGCCTCGGAAACGGACGGACATTTCTGACTCGGTATATGTTAATAGTCAAAATTGTCATATTTGGCGTTCTGAGAAATCTCAAGTAATTGAAAAGAGGCCATTACATCCTCACACAGTCACTGTTTGGTGCGCTTTTGGACCGGAGGTGTGATTAGACCTTACTTCTTCGAAAACAACTATGGAACGACTGTCACCGTCAATCCGGATCGTTATGGTCATATGATAACCGATTGGTTTTTGTCTGCTATTGAAGGTGCCACATACAACACAACTCGAGAGAATGTGGCCTTATTGCAAGGGACATTTCTTGGCCGTGTAATATCTCATCGTGGCGATATCATGCGATTTTACACAGCTTGACTTGTGGGTCTGCGCAAAAGACCGCGTTAATGCAGATAAACCTTTAATTCTGTAATGATTTCCAATTACATTTATAGAAACAGCCAACAAAAATTACTAAATATTAACAACCTTGCATACATACTAGTGAAAACGAACGAAAATAAAATTGCACCAATTTTGGCAGCACTTTTCACACTTGGTACTTTATGTTTCGAAATCATATGTTTATGTTGCGAGCACTGACATATTGTCCATACAATGGCAAAGCCATCATTTCCGTCGAGAGAAAACTTTCTTCTCAACTCGATCACCAACGAAGTCAGACATCAGTGAAGAAACCCTCATACATTTACTCACCAATTTAGTGAATGCTTATAATTTTTATATAAACATTTTTTTATTCAATTTTTTCTGTTTAAGAAAATTTAAATCTTGTGGTTAAATTTATTATTGAACAAGGTTAATTAATTAAATTGGGGAAAACAGTTGAGATTTATTCAGTGAATTAACCTAATTATTGTATTTAGCTCACATAATTCATACGAAAGCAATCCATTTCGTGTAAGAAAGGAAAAAATCGAATTTCATCGAAGCCCACGTAAGTCCTTTTAAAAATATTAAGAATAAAATAGTTCTCTTATACATTGCTCTTATCACAGCGCTGCATATTGAGTCCAATTCAACAAATTTGTGTGCTAAAAATTGCACTAGACTCATATTGTTACTCCGACACGTGCGCGAGTGGGTTTTTTTTTGGGGCAAGGACTTGAGTACTTAAACCTACTCTATACTAGAGCCCTATACGGAGTCATAAAACACGAATTCATTGAACGAAACGAAACACTGAATTTCAACAAGAAAATCGCATCACGACGACGACGATTTCGACTTGGCGTCATCGCCAGCATCAAAACACGAAACACAACATAATCCGATCAATCATCCTTTTAAGCCTTTTAAGAAATGCCACAAGAAAAATCATCTGTTTACCAATAAGAACTATCAACATAAAAAAAAGTGAAAAAAAAACTATATACTTAACAAAAAAAAAAAAAATAAGTGTGAACATATTCATATATGTATTTTATCCAACCACAAATAATCAATTGAATACAAACACAAAAAAAAAATATTAAAAACAACTGGGTCGACATCTCGTCTATGTGCGCACATCGATGGAAGATCACCTCAAGTAAATAAGT
>CAKKXW010000677.1:0-18892 GCA_920937365.1 Sphaerophoria rueppellii | reverse complement strand
ATACTTTAGGTTCAGTAGCCCTCTCTGAGATACTGCAGAAAAAAGACTTAGGAGTTTTATTTGATCACAAATTCTACTTTAACTCTCATATTGACTACATAGTTGCGAAATCATGCATGATGTGGGATTTATTATAAGAAACTCTAAAGAATTCACCGACGCATTTACTTTAAAAAGTCTTTATTCTTCCTACGTTAGATCCATATTAGAATATTGTTGTATTATATGGAATCCTTATTATCTATATATATTTATATATCTATATATATAAAAGAACAGCCTAATTTTTGTGTTCGTTCGCTAACCGGGCACACTGGTTGACCGATTTTCCTAATTTTTTCTCTAAATGCAAGAGGTTTTAGGGTAGAAGGTTTAGCAAAAATAAAATGTATACTTTTCAAATCACAAATGGTTCAATTGTTAAAAAATGTTAAAAATTTTGTATTTCGCACTACAAAAAAAAAACTGATCAATATACGAACACTCAATTTAGTTTGAAAATTTAGTCAAATATTTTTTTTTTTCAATAAAAAAATAAAAAAAAAATGTCAGTGAAGAAAAAAAATATTTGACAAATATAATTTTTCTTCGACAAAAAAAAATGTCAGTGAACCTAGGAAATTATATTTGAACTAGCTGACCCGGCAAACGTGTTTGATATATGAAATTCTAGAGTATGAAATTTGTATATCTTATTTATTTTTAGTGGGTACAAGTATTTGTTATTTATAACGTTTTGAATGTTGATGGAATGTGTCATTAATAAAATTTAATCAACACTAACGAACTGGAGGTATTCCACGTATAATTATTGTCTGAATGAAAAACATGGTGTGCTCAAATTTAAGCCACAAACAGACATTATTTAGCTTTGAGTCAATAGTCATTGCAAATGCCAATCTGATGGGAATTGAATGCTTTCAAATTGAAATGTGCCAGTTGCTTACGAAAAAACCGTTTTGCGAATAAAGCATTGCCACAATTGAATTGGTTGCTCGACAACAATACTACGTTAAGGACAATAATAAAATTGCATTCCATTCAGAATATTTGCGCAAACTATTGAGCCGAAGTTAAACGATCAACAAAAGTACCTATGTGTATGACACCATTAGATATGCAAGGTGTGATCAGTCTGAGTGGTGGTATATATTTTTGTGATGCACCCGGTGGAATGGGGAAATCATTTTTGTTATCATTAATTTTAGCATCAATATGATCTTCTGGAGTTGTGAGCACATTATTAGACATAAAACTGACATTACAATATTTCAAAAAAGTTGGTAATGGCCGAATATTTGTGTGGGATGAGAGCACAATGGCGCACAAAAATTTACTTGAAGCCTTTAACCGCAACTTGAAGAATTTGGAGCTCTGAATCTTTTTGTTTCTGAGGACAAACTTTGTCGATTATACCACGGTCAACTGCTGCAGACGAATGGAGTCGTTTAAAAACTTCTATTTCAGGAAACTTACATTGGCCAATTATTGGACATTAAAGAGAGAGTGGCGCGACAGATCTTGAAGAGCCAAGGCCTAAGTGGCTTACTCTCATCAATAATTCTCTGGGTGCGTGTGAAGAATTTAGGGCACCTACAATTTAACGCCGATTCCGAACGGCAAAGTTGAGAAGCACTTTTTCATACTTGACTCTTGGAAGTTTTGTCAGTTCTTCGCAAAAGGCAATGCTGCAGAGTACCACACGACGTTCTGCTTAGAAGCCAACGCACCTAACCACTAAGCCACGGACACTATTGGACATTGGAAATGGAATAATTTCACTTGATTCTGAAGGCCGAATTTCACTTCCAAACAATTTTTATTGTAATGCAAATCCACGGAATGAGTTGATTCAAGATGTCTTTCCAAGCATTGAAGCATTGAGTTGAAGTGCAATAATGGCTGGTACAGATTAAAGTCTTTCTAAAATCGATGCAACAATTTATTTTGAACTAGACAAATAAATGCATAATTTTTTGCCCACAAGTCGTTTGAGTGGTTTGACACAATTACAAATGAAAACGATGTAGTAAATTTTACAACGAGACGGAGTTTTTGAATTTTTTGCATTTATGCATTTATGTACCAGGACTGCCTCCACATTTTACATCAATCAACTTAAACTTTACAGTACTACAAGACTAGCCGTGAAGAAGTCAATGGCATACGTCTTTAGTTTCCTGTTCGACTTGAATTCCCTGAAAAATAAATAAGACGCAAGGTCAATCTTTAAAAATATGTGGTTTTGATTTAGAAATTTCTGTTTTTCCTCATGGTCAACTATACAGGGTATCCTGTAATTTGTCTGCCATATACTTTGGGATGTGATTCTTGGTCATATTCTTAGAAAATAATCCTTCTAAGACAAAGTTACTTTTTCATCACTTTTTGACGATTAAAAAAAGGCTAACTTTGTATTTAAGTGGTGTTCAATTTTTCTTGCCCGAGCAAAGTGTTGACTTTAAGATATATTTTTTTTTCAAATAATGCGTAAAGAACATAAAGTTTTCTTATTTTTACCTTATGAACAAAAAAATTAGCAAATAAAATCTCATTGATAAACAAAAACCCATACATTTTATAATACTTGGGAAAATCTAAAACAGCTTAGAACATCGAATTTAGGTTTTTTTGCAATATTTTTATTGCACTTTATAATATCCCAATAATTGTTAGTTTTAAGAAAATTTATAACATTGTGCAATCCTGAAGAGGGTTAAAAGCATACTTATGCCTATACCTGGCTTGCTGTCAAAATCCTAATTACCTTACCTCTTCTCAGGGAGCTAAATTTGGGGAAGATATGTTTAATGGGTAAATTAACTAAAAAAATTATGTAAAAGAATTGAAAAACGAATAGATTATTCATCAGATTAGCAAATACAGGCATGATTTTTCTAAGAATATTGTTCATTTCTGCCTATCCATCGATTACCGTATTCTTCATCCTGCCAATCTCTAATTTCCGAACCGTTGTGGGCCGAAGCCCTGCGAAGCGGGCAGGGGTTTTGCTAGTATATATATAAAAGAACAGCCTAATTTTTGTGTTCGTTCGCTAACCGGGCACACTGGTTGACCGATTTTCCTAATTTTTTCTCTAAATGCAAGAGGTTTTAGGGTAGAAGGTTTAGCAAAAATAAAATGTATACTTTTCAAATCACAAATGGTTCAATTGTTAAAAAATGTTAAACATTTTGTATTTCGCACTACAAAAAAAAACTGATCAATATACGAACACTCAATTTAGTTTGAAAATTTTGTCAAATATTTTTTTTTTCAATAAAAAAATCAAAAAAAATGTCAGTGAAGAAAAAAATATTTGACAAATATAATTTTTCTTCGACAAAAAAAAAAATGCCAGTGACCTAGGAAATTATGTATATTTGAACTAGCTGACCCGGCAAACGTTGTTTTGATATATGAAATTTCTAGAGTATGAAAATATGTATGTATATCTTATTTATTTTTAGTGGGTACGTATTTGTTAATTTATTGTTATATACGTTTTGAATGTTGATGGAATGTGTCATTAATAAAATTTAATCAACACTAACGAACTGGAGGTATTCCACGTATAATTATTGTCTGAATGAAAAACATGGTGTGCTCAAATTTAAGCCACAAACAGACATTATTTAGCTTTGAGTCAATAGTCATTGCAAATGCCAATCTGATGGGGAATTGAATGCTTTCAAATTGAAATGTGCCAGTTGCTTACGAAAAAACCGTTTTGCGAATAAAGCATTGCCACAATTGAATTGGTTGCTCGACAACAATACTACGTTAAGGACAATAATAAAATTGCATTGGATTCAGAATATTTGCGCAAACTATTGAGCCGAAGTTAAACGATCAACAAAAGTACCTATGTGTATGACACCATTAGATATGCAAGGTGTGATCAGTCTGAGTGGTGGTATATATTTTTGTGATGCACCCGGTGGAATGGGGAAATCATTTTTGTTATCATTAATTTTAGCATCAATATGATCTGAAATTAAAAAAAGAGTTGGCTCTTTCTTCTTCTGGAGTTGTGAGCACATTATTAGACATAAAACTGACATTACAATATTTCAAAAAAGTTGGTAATGGCCGAATATTTGTGTGGGATGAGAGCACAATGGCGCACAAAAATTTACTTGAAGCCTTTAACCGCAACTTGAAGAATTTGGAGCTCTGAATCTTTTTGTTGCTGAGGACAAACTTTGTCGATTATACCACGGTCAACTGCTGCAGACGAATGGATTCGTTTAAAAACTTCTATTTCAGGAAACTTACATTGGCCAATTATTGGACATTAAAGAGAGAGTGGCGCGACAGATCTTGAAGAGCCAAGGCCTATGTGGCTTACTCTCATCAATAATTCTCTGGGTGCGTGTGAAGAAGCACTTTTTCATACTCTTGATACTCTTCGCAAAAGGCAATGCGCGAGAAAGATGAAATAAAAAACTTTTGGCACGAGTACGTCTCGAACCCACGACGTTCTGCTCAGCAGCCAACGCACCTAACCACTAAGCCACGGACACTATTGGACATTGGAAATTGAATAATTTCACTTGATTCTGAAGGCCGAATTTCACTTCCAAACAATTTTTATTGTAATGCAAATCCGCGGAATGAGTTGATTCAAGATGACTTTCCAAGCATTGAAGCATTGAGTTGAAGTGCAATAATGGCTGGTACAGATTAAAGTTAGACAAATAAATGCATAATTTTTTGCCCACAAGTCGTTTGAGTGGTTTGACACAATTACAAATGAAAACGATGTAGTAAATTTTACAACGAGACGGAGTTTTTGAATTTTTTGCATTTATGCATTTATGTACCAGGACTGCCTCCACATTTTTTAACTCTGATGGTATGAGCATTACTATGTTTCGGGACATCAATTCACTTAAACTTTACAGTACTACAAGACTAGCCGTGAAGAAGTCAATGGCATACGTCTTTAGTTTCCTGTTCGACTTGAATTCACTGAAAAATAAATAAGACGCAAGGTCAATCTTTAAAAATATGTGGTTTTGATTTAGAAATTTCTGTGTTTCCTCATGGTCAACTATACAGGGTATCCTGTAATTTGTCTGCCATATACTTTGGAATGTGATTCTTGGTCATATTCTTAGAAAATAATCCTTCTAAGACAAAGTTACTTTTTCATCACTTTTTGACGATTAAAAAAAGGCTAACTTTGTATTTAAGTGGATGTTCAATTTTTCTTGCCCGAGCAAAGTGTTGACTTTAAAATATATTTTTTTTTTTTTCAAATAATGCGTTAAGAACAAAAAAATTAGCAAATAAAATCTCATTGATAAACAAAACCCATACATTTATAATACTTGGGAAAATCTAAAACAGCTTAGAACATCGAATTTAGGTTTTTCGCCAATAATTGTTAGTTTTAAGAAAATTTATAACATTGTCAATTCTGAAGAGGGTTAAAAAATTATATACCTGGCTTGCTGTCAATCCTAATTACCTTACCTCTTCTCAGGGAGCTAAATTTGGGGAAGATATGTTTGATGGGTAAATTAACTAAAAAAATTATGTAAAAGAATTGAAAAAACGAATAGATTATTCATCAGATTAGCAAATACAGGCATGATTTTTCTAAGAATATTGTTCATTTCTGCCTATCCATCGATTACCGTATTCTTCATCCTGCCAATCTCTAATTTCCGAACCGTTGTGGGCCGAAGCCCTGCGAAGCGGGCAGGGGTTTTGCTAGTCTCCTATAAATAAATACTTCAGCCAAGGAAAAAGCTCCCGAAAGCTCCTTGTCTGTTAAGGCTTTGTCTGTTAAGGGCAAAAAATGATTCAGTTTTTTCTACAGGGATGAGACATCTATATAAATTAATTATCTGTGGTATAAGTTTCCTAAACACCGTCTACAAGATCTTGTCTGCCGTGCTGTGTGAAAGTTTGAAGCCAACAACAAGGCGCGAGTTTACGAATCTTCAAAAAAAGGATTCAGACAAGGCGATGCTGTAATGCGATTTCTTTAACATCGTTCTTGAGAAGACAGTGCAAAAATCCACCATCTACACCAGAGTAAATTTATGACCAAAGGCTCGATTGACTCTCGATTTAAGACGTTGGATTCTGAATTTGCTCAGGAGTCATTTGATATAAATAAAATTCAACATTTCGCTAATCTCTCTGCGCTTGATGGAAGGATATCACATCAAGTTGTGTGAGATGACAGATGGTTTTGATCTTGTCTATACGCATCAAGAAGCTTAACAAAAATTGTATTTTTTTTTAGAATGGAAGAACATGAAACGAAGAGAATTAAAATTTCGTAGTCAAATTAAAAATGAGGAGACCTGTGAGCTGTTATAGAAAAAGTTAGAAATAACCAAGCAATTCGAATCCGAATTGAAAAGTGATTACAGACACTTCGTTTGCAGAGAAAAGTGAAAAGAAGCAAAAGAAATTCGTCCCAAGCTATAAAGACTCCAACTCCATCTTAAAAGTGAAAAAGATCACACAGCAGTGAGTTCCTGCTTCCGGATTTAAGAATTCAGATGACATTTTTCATAAGGGCGAAAAACAGCCAAAAAAAAGTCAGCAAATGGCAAGATAAAGTCTTTTGAAGTTTTATTTTCTTTTTTCTAATAAATCAATCGGCAACGTGATGGTTATGTTGTTCTTTTTACTGCAAGGAACTTTGGCGTCTAACAGTGGCTTGCTTAAAAAGAATGGTATTTGACCAATGCTGAGTGCTTTTGCTTTTGATGAAATTTTCACGTAATCTTCTCGCTACTAGCGGGTAGACAAAACGTTAACTCTTGATAGTGATTTTTTTTTTTTAACTATTTTGTTTAAGTTACAATTTTTAGCTTGTGCCAAATAATATTGAATGACCCCCATGGCGCTGTTTGCTGAAGTTTCTCCAGCTTTGTTCTTTCTTTTCTTTGGTGAGATGAAGTCTGGTGCGTTAAAAATACAGACACAAACACACATCCATTCCACAGCTGCCATCTATTATTGCGCTAAAATAATTCCTGGTGGTATTAGTCTATGAAACATCCAAAGGACAACTTAGAAAATGACTTTCTGCTGTCATTCTTAGGATAAAAAGATTACAACTGGAGGAGAATAATAGGATTTTTATGCCACTTTTTCCGAAAGCGCAAAGAGAAAAACACACCAAAAGCCAATGCGAAATCGAAGAAGAGACAAACATTATGATGAAACAAAAAAAAAAGCTTGAAGCCTTGAAGGAAAGTTACAAAAGAACAAGCAAATACTTTTCTGACAAAGTTGACAATCAAAACGAAATTAAGTTTCACTCGTTGTGTTCGTCGTCGTTGTCGTCACCTCAAAAGGAAAGGGAATCGTAATCGACCTTTCACTTCGTACTCTCTTACCACCCACCCATGTTCATCCATTTCCATTTTCGACGAATGTCATTTGGTTTATGTTCGCACAGTCTTGAGTTTTATTTTCTCGTTTCGTCTTGATCCTTGATGGCAGAGTTACGAAAATCTTCTTCGAATTTCAGTCGATGGAAGAAGGAGGCAAACTAGACAGTCACAAAGAGATGATGGGAAATCAAATAAAAACCGACTTGTATACCGTAAGTCATAATAATATGAACCTCGAATTAGTTACTTTGGCCCAAAACATATGCCTTTGCTGTCTCCGAAGGTTGATTGTTAACTCAAATGAGACAAGGAAGTCTTTGGAATTTAATTAGATAATCCTGGCAGCCGTGTTCACAAATAAATAGGGATATTTAAGGAGGGCGACAGCAGTAGAACAATGCGACTAGTGTACCTAATAGTCCAGTTTGGAGAAAGTTGGAAACTTGTTTTCCTTTGTTACTCCTGATTTGTCTCTTTCTTCGGTTGCTTTTATTTTGTGGTGCTAATTGGGATTTTTTTTTTTGGATTACAGGGACCACATGAAAAAGGATTTGGATATTCCTTGCAATTTATGTAATGGCAAGAATGAAGAGCCCTTTAATTAGATTTTCTATGGAATTTGGTTTGACCAAATTGGTAAGGCGGTAGTGACCTTGGTTGGGCTTGGATCTTGATGTGTAATTTTTGTGTTCATCCTGATTAGAGAGGAAACAAATTTACTTTACCAGCGCACGTGGCCCGATAAGTCCATTTCCATTTAAGGTGCGCTACAGTCCGTTGTGGACTTGGGCCTCAATCAGCAGGCTCCGCCAGCTAGCTCGATCCTTAGCTAGTCGTCTCCAGTTTTGCACTCCGAGTTGATTGAGGTCCTCTTCCACTTGAGTGCGCCACCTGAGTCGCGGTCTTCCTTCCTCCTACGTCCCTCGGGAATAGTGTCGAAGGCTTTCCGGCCGGAGCATTGGTGTCCATTCGCTCTAAATGACCGAGCCATCTGAGTCTCTGGACCTTGACCCTTCTGGCTAGGTCCATGTAGTTGTACAACCCGTAAAGTTCGCTGTTGTATCTTCTTCGCCATTCCCCTTCAATGCACACGGGCCAAAGATAACCCGAAGAACTTTCCTCTCGAAACAGCCTAAGGCACTTTCATCCGATTTTGTCAGGGCCATGCTTCTGCACCATACAGCAGGACTGGGATGATGAGTGTGTTGTACAGTTTTACCTTAGTTGCTCGAGAGAGGGCTTTTCCACTCAATTGCTTTCTAAGCCCAAAGAAACAGCGATTAGCAAGAGTTATTCTTCGTCTGATCTCGGCGCTGGTGTTATTGCCCGTGTTTATAGCGGAGCCTAGGTAGACAAACTCCTCTACTACCTCGAAGTTATACGCGTCTATTGTGACGTTCTGCCCGAGCCGTCGGTGTTGGGTGTCCTTCCTCGAAGACAGCATATACTTCGTTTTTCCCTCATTTACCGCTAAACCCATTTTTGCCGCTTCTGTCTCAATTCTCACAAAGGCGCCATTGACATCACGCTGTGTTCTTCCCATTATATCAATATCATCGGCGTACGCTAGAAGTTGAACAGATTTTTGGAAGATAGTGCCTCTGGTGTTGACGTTGGAGTTCTGCACTATCTTCTCAAGAACGATGTTAAAGAAATCGCATGACAGTGCATCGCCTTGTCTGAATCCTTTTTTGACGTCGAAAGATTCCGTAGCTCGTTGCCAACCTTGATGGAGCAGCGTGAGTTCTCCATCGTCATTTTGCACAAGCGAACGAGCTTGGCAGGGACGCCAAAACTAGACATAGCTTTGTACAGTTCGTCTCTGTAGATGCTGTCATACGCGGCCTTAAAATCGATGAAAAGGTGGTGGTATCGATTTGGAGTTCATAGGTCTTTTCCAGGATCTGCCGCAACGTGAAAATTTGGTCGATGGTTGACTTTCCTGGCCTGAAGCCACATTGATAAGGAATTGTTGACGAAAGGCTTCAGACGTTCACATAATACGGCAGAGAGGATCTTGTAGGCGATGTTCAGTAGACTTATTCCTCTATAGTTGGCGCAGTTTAGAGGATCTCCCTTTTTCAGGATCGGGCAAACAATGCTGAGGTTCCATTCATCGGACATGCATTCCTCTGACCATATCTTACAGATGATTTGGTGCATGCTCCTATCTAGCTCGTCGCCTGCTGCTTTGAACAACTCAGCAGCTAGTCCATCTGCTCCAGCGGCTTTGTTGGATTTCAGCCGTGATATTGCGGTTTTCACTTCTTCTAGGTCGGGTTCACGGAATTGTTGGCTATCATCGTGTCCGATGAAAGCTCCTGTCTGACGGCGGTATTTTGTTCGTCGTCGCCGTTATACAATCTACAGAAGTGGTCTTTCCAAATCCCCAGCATTGACTGCGATTCTATCATCCTTTTGCCCGGTCCATCCCATCGCATTTCCTGGATAGCGGTAATATCTGCTTTGTAGCAGTTGAGGGTCTCCGCTAACTGTTCGGCAGCACGCGGTCCATTAAGGGACCTAACATTCCACGTGCATATCCGAAAATCGTTGTCCTTTGTACATTTGCTTGGGTTGTCATCAGTGTATCCGTCCGTTTCCGAGGCCTGTTGTTGCTTCGCAACTAAACTTTTTTCTACGTGGTCGGGAAGTCACCCCAACGCACAACCCCCAACCTGGAGTACCAGGCACTTGATGTGACTCCAAGTGCAAGAGCCGGAAAAACCGCTCCTTTTACGGCCTGGGCTTCAAATAAGTCGAAGTAGCCCGTAAAGGTGTTCACCAAGTAGTTCGGCCTAACTGGAACTGGAGACGCCACCGTTGATTCCAAAGAAGAAAATTCATTCGCTGCCGTCCCTCGGTGGGAGTGCCTTGGTGGGAACACTCCTTCGTTGTGGGGTAATTGGTAGTAACAGCCTACTCCGCTTCGACCTGTCGACCATGGGAGGCCCTTCTGCGAAATCAAGTTTCGCGATCGCATAGCTCTAAGCTTCTAGTAGTAGTTACCGTAAGCCGCTCCGCCACGTCAAGGCTTACCCCGTGGAGGGCCCGATAAGTATGTAGCCTAAAGAACAAAGAAAAACGTTTTGGAAAAGTAACGAACTATTTTTCATAACACTCCCCTTTCTTGATAGGTTCCTACGCTTGATCCAGCGATGTTCCAATATCTGGAATCCGTCTGTAAAAATCCGTTTTTCTGAGGTATGCGGATTTTTTTCCAGGACGTTTTAAACTTCAAATTCAATTGCAGCACACAACCAAACCACAGTTCTCCTTAATTCTCACTCAATTGAATTACCAAAAAATAGCTTAAAACGCAATGTCTATATTGTTCATGCATGTAGAATTCAGTGAACTTGTTATCCCAACTTTACAAATAAAGAGGACAGGTAGAGGCCAGCAACGTCACCAGTGAAAAATCACTTAGCCAAAAAGAACACAAATCACTGAGGATTGTTGTCCTTTCCTTCGCCCCAGAATTTTGTTAAAATCGTTCCATTTCATCAAATGGTTTCTTTTGAACATCAAGTAATTGTAAACAATCAACGTCCCAAACCGCTTGTCCAAAGTTCTCAAACAGTCAAGACTGACTCTCTCTTGCCACTGGCCTTTGACTAAGCCGAAAAGTGATGAAATCCAGGATAGGCATGAACTTTTATAAACGCTCACAACCGAAAATCCAATTAACAAATCATTAAACATGCATTAAGCCGCAAATAGAGTCCACCTACTGCTTGCACGAAGCCGCACTTTTCTGTTAGGATTAAGGTTGATTTACTCCGCAGGACGACATATGAAATGGGAATGAGTTCCGTCGTCTATGACGCACGAGGCAGGAAAACTTTTGAATGTTTACATTTTCAATTGTAAGGGTAGAGGATGAACGCACTGACGTTTTCTGTTTGTTTTGTTCTTTTTTTTTGTCCCTGGTAGAAGCTTGTGGCTTAAAGGACAATCCCCCAATCATGAGTTAAATTAGATTCACTTTTGCGTTTCGGATGTTGTTTTCCTGTTTTTTTTTTTTTTTTTTGTTCTGTCCTCTCTGGATGTCCTTTTGTATTCTGTAGGATAAGGCTTTGGCAAAACAACTTTCTCGGTGAATTATTAATTAATGGGCTTTCGGTTTTGGCAATGGCAACGCAACGGGCACGCTCTTTCAGCGTCGTCTCGCAAATGAATTAAAAGGACTCGATGTTTTATCATTCGAATATGGCAGCGGCTGATCTATTGTTGCAATCAAATTACGCAGAACTGAAGAAGTAAAGTTGTTTGTTATTAATTGAATTTTAAATTGAAATGAAGAATTATTCTTTTGTGGGAACCAGACCCAATTTTTCTTTTGTCGGATTTGTGTAAACAAATTATTTCGTAAAATCTTGATAGAAACCCGAGGCGATGGCGATGATGACTGGTTGGTTGGGGGTGAAGTGAAAGTGTATTCATTTGATGGATTGTCGAAATTAATTTCAAATTTTCATGAATAAGAAATTTATCGAAATTAATTTGCTGTTAAACTGATGATAGTTTAAGCAATTTGTTTGAAATGTTGACTTAAAATCAGAAACAAAGCAAACTCATCAAACATGCCTTATCTAACAAGCATTTTGAAGGATTCGAAAAAGATTTACCTTTCTTGATTTCTTGTCAGAGGCGTTAATAGTAAATAAGCTTAGTTTAGTTTAGTTTATTCGATCTTTAGTATATAACTTCTAAGATTAACAATTATAATGAGATGATGAGATAAAGTAAAGCAAATTATAAATTAGTTAGTACTCCTTAAGAGCCGAATTTTTAAACGATAATCTACTTGCCTGCAAATCGATAGAATTATAAAATGAATTAAACATTGGAGAAGAATGAGATATTGGTTCAAATTTAGCATAATTGGTCCCATGAAAAGGAACATAAAAAAAGTTATAAGAACGTAGGGATCGAACAGGAATACAAATAGAAAACAGTTCAAGCAAAGGTTACAAATCAATATGTTACAAATCACATCACGAGCAAACATTACTAAGTAGCACTTTCGTCTAGAGTGAAGCGAACATAAGTCAATGAGTTGACATCTCACTTCATAGGAAGGAACTACTCCATTTGTCCAATTGAGTCTTAAAATCGCATATCTTGTAAATTTTCTTTGGACAGATTCAATGCGTTTTATGCTTTGATCGTATGAAGGACACCAAATACAACAAGCATATTCCAAAACAGATCTTATTAAAGACACATAAATTGATTTAAGCGTATATGGGTCGGAATTCCTTTTTAGAAAACCTAACAAACTATTAGCCTTCATCTTACTATCAAGTACCCCGCCCAAGTCTTTATGAAAATTAAATCTACTAAGATCAGAGATGCCAATCTTGTAACAAAATAAAATAGGGCTGCGAGATCTCGTATAAGATATGAAAAGGCACTTGCTGATGTTTAGGTAGTGGCTGTTGTTCAAACACCAATCTTAAAGCAGATCAACTGCAAGAGTTCACAATCAGATACAGATTTGATTTTATAAAATTATTTTAAGTCATCAGCAAAAAGTAAACAGGAGGACGTCAAAAAAATATTAGGAAGATCGTTGATGAATATAAGAAAAAGAAGAGGATCAAGATGGCTACCCTGAGGAACGCCAGAGAAATTGAAAATAATTTTAGAAACTTTAAAACCAATAGCTACATGACTGGGTTCGCTCAGTAAGATAACATTTGATCCATCTAAGCAAAACCGAATGTATGCCGAAGATTTCAAGTTTTTGAAGAAGAACATCGTGATCAACTCTGTCGAAAGCTTTGGAAAAATCAGTATGTATGGTATCGACTTCGTAACCTTTTTCTATGTTACTAGGCAGTAATTCGAAAATATTGCGAGATTGGTTACAGTTGACCTACCACGAATGAAACCATGCTGTACATCCGATAAACCATTTTTGAATAAATCATATACCTAATTTGTTTTTGACAATGGCTTCAAACAGTTTAGGATGGTCTGAAGTTTTGAAATCGGACGATAGTTAGAAATTAATTGTTTTGAGCCAGATTTGTAGATTGGTATTGTAATATGTATACACTTTATATTCCTACCTCTTGATATCTCTGTATGTCAATTTATTGTGATTGTACACACTTTGTAACTCAGCCTCTTTATATCTCTATACTTAAATGTGTATACACTATTTATCTCTGTCGCTCTAATATATTGTCTAATTACTGAATAGTTATGTAGCAAAAGTTTTATTGTAGTTGTTAGTAATTGTGAATACACACTGAAAAAAATAAACCGTTGTCATATTGACAATTACTGGTTGTCAACCGTAAATTGTAATATTGATGGAAAAAATTGTCAATGTGATGTAAATTTTCAAAAGTCGTCTCAAAATTTTACAACTTGATAGTAAATGGGACAATTCGAAATTTTCAATATCTTGTATCTAGTTTGAAAATCAAAGTTGTCGTTCTAACAACTGGAATAATCAAATAGAGTATTTTGCTTATCAATACGATGATTGTTAATTTAAAGTTATCACATTGAAAACTATGTTAATCAAATACAACAATAGTGTTGTCAATTTGAAAACTAATGTGATTTTCAAATGAACATAATGTCATGAGTTAGCAGTCGGTAGCCGCGTTTATCGGACGTAAAAAGTTCTGTGTGAGATTAATAAAAAAAAAAACATTTTAATTCAAAGAAAGTTAAAATAGGTGAAAATATTGTATTTCTTATAAGACTTTAACGTTTAGTGTATAAAATTAAAAGGCTTAAAAGTACATACTACATTTTGAAAACATTTCTTTTCTTTTAAAGTTGTGTGTTTTATACTTAGTAGAATTAATGTCTTTATAAAGAGTTGGAGTCGGAAACAATTATCTCCGATATTTGAAGGTATGTATGTGTAAGCATATTATAATATAAACAATGTAGATTGAGAATTTGTTTTGCGTTAGCTTAATATTGTATATTTGCTTCAGTATCCTTTAGTTTACAGTTTTTCCCTTAATTTTCATTAACAGAACGGAGAATTGGCATTAAGAGCTCTAGAAAGATGTGCAAATCGGCCGGCTGGCGGCGGCGATCAAACAATATATTATAAAATGGATAAATGTAATTGGCTTATCAGCAGTCAACTTTTTTACATCTTGTTCATATATAACTATATTATAATTTACTTAAGTATTTAACTTTTTGTTACAAATTTAAATTTCACATTGATTCAAATAAAATGTTTCCAAAATATTGAATCTAATTCATTTTTAAATAGTTCTTAAAGTTTATATTTCAGAATGAAAGGAATGACTCATAAATTTATAGGAAGTAAGTATACGAGTGCATTCATGGTTTCCTGAAAATGAGCGCATCCTTTAGATCGAAAACAAAGAGAGAATTAGATTTTTGGTATTACTGTGATATTTTTCGCAGCCGAAGCAGTAATCTTATATTTTAAAACCACGGCAATCAAATAAAAAAAACTCAATTTAAAAGTCTATAGTGGTTGTAATACTGAAAACCACAGAAAATCATGGTTTTCATATTGGCAACCTTTGTTTTCAAGTTGATAACAACGATTTTCATTTTTCAACAACTATTTTCAATTTGATAACCGTTGTTTTCATTAGGATTACCGTGGTTTTCAATTTGATAACTTGGGCTTTCAAGATGGACTGCTACCATGTTCAATGAGACTACTATAGTTTTCAATATGACGACTATAGTTTACCTTTTGATAACGCAAACCATCAATGTGACAACCCAGGTTTTCGAATCAACAATTCTTGATGACGCCATTAAATTGAAAATCTTAAATTATCATATTGACTACGTCGGTCATTGGTTGTAAATTGACAACAAAATAGTCAATTTAAAGCACAAAATTATCAATATGACTGCCGATTTTGGTTCAGTGCACTCTTTAGAGTTTCCCCTACACTCTAGTGGTTAAGAGGAGAAGTTCGTTAAGCATCGAGAAGTTTCAGCGCCTACTAGAACCTAGTAGTTTCTCGAACCTATTTGAGTTATATAAATACCCACTTGATGTCGAAGTAAAATGAATTGAATGTGAACTGCTATAAAGTAAAGACACTGTGTTTGAAAGTAATAATTGAAAGTGTTGAATAAATAAGTTTGTGAGAGATTTGAATAAAGTGAATTTGTGTTTTATTTGAAAAGTGAATAAATATTAATTATCGGACCAAGCCGAATATTACAGTATTATTTGTGACACTTTCCATTCATCCAAACATTCACCATTCCGAAGCGACAGGTTGAACAACATGGTTAGAGGTTTAGTCAAACTATCCTTACAATTCTTCAGGAATAAGGGTGCCAGGTTGTCATAGCCTATTTTACAAGAAGAATCAAGAGCCGATAATTGGGTAACTACCTCATTTTCAGAAATATATAACTCGCTAACATCAGCAAATGAATGGAGAAGGTTATTAGATTGAAAAAAGTCCGCGAACAAATCACAAACTTCTTGCTCACTAGACGCCAGCCTGTCAAAATAAGTCATATTAGCAGGAAAGCCAAAAGATTGTTTTTTACCATTAAGAAAAGACCAAAAAGCCTTGGAGTTGCCCTTAATATTATGCTCAACACTCCAAACATACTGCTGATAAGAAAATTTTTTTAACACTTGATAATCATCGCAAATAATCTTGCAATGAAATATTGCTTGAATTTTTACTTCTCAATAGCTTGTTCAGTTTATTTTTCAATTTCCTAAGACGAGAGTTGAACCAGACCGGTTTGTGACCTTGTAATTTTTTCTTTAAAGGAACAAATCTTCTGTAGACTCTTCTAAGATCTCTTTAAATAAAGCAAAGCATGTAGATAAACTATTTGAACATAATATCTCATCCCAGTTCAATTCCAAAAAGTACGAGTTAATATCAGCGTAATTGGCTTTGGCGAAATTATAATTAACCGAAATGGCTTCATCAAATGGAAAAGTTGCAAAATATAAAAATTTTAGTTCTGTTTCAAGAGCTACTTGATGTAAGGAATTATTTACAAAATAATGATGCATACAAATAAACTCAACGCCCTGATTTCTATCACATAAGACAAATTCATGTTTGTAAATCCCTTCTTGGAGTGTAAATATATATTTTGTTGCACTTTTGCAAAGGAAATCTCCATTTTGAGTTGCGAGATTGTTCAAAAGATTCTCATTTTTATCGTTGCAGCTACTTCTTTATCCCTTATCCACACTTCACATACAAAAATTTAAACTGCCAAAAGTAGGGTTTCCAACCGTCCGGGTTTTCCCGGACATGTACTCTTTTTTCACTCTGCGGGGGACGTCCGGGATAGTTTTTGTTAATTGTCCGGGTTTGTACTCTTTTTATCCATTGAGTAACCATATACTATTATACTACTAAAACTTGAAGTTATTCAAAAAACGAACCGTACTAAATAAAGTGAACGAACAGGTCTAATACGAAATTAGTAATCGAACACAACTTTTGTGCTGTCATTTATGTAAAAAAAAAAAACAAATTTGTTTGTATGTCAGAGATAAAAGGAGATCCGAAACTGACGTACGTTTTATTCTCCGGATACCGCAAATTATATTTTTATTTCACTTCGTGTATGAATAAATGGGAATAAGCTTGTTTGTTATGTTTTTAATTTGTGATTCCCCCATTACGGCAATTGATAAACAGAAGTTAAATGTA
The DNA here is from genome assembly GCA_920937365.1 of Sphaerophoria rueppellii. Lineage (NCBI taxonomy): Eukaryota > Metazoa > Arthropoda > Insecta > Diptera > Syrphidae > Sphaerophoria > Sphaerophoria rueppellii. The sequence goes on along the minus strand of CAKKXW010000677.1, from coordinate 1,851 downwards.
GTTTTAATAAAAGTTAGAAACTTAAAGATTCAATTAGGTCCGTTCTTTCACTTTTAATAACTGTTAAATTTCGAGGAATGGGGATGAAATTTTGCAATTCTCCTAAATTATAAAATCTCACATCGTAATTCTAATAGTTTGACAGAACTCATAAAATCTCATACAAGAAAGATTTGCGTGTAAGATCGGAAGAAATATTGTTCTCCTTCAAAAGTGACAGAACTTACAAAACACTTTAGTAAAAGTACATAAAAGTGTGAGAATTTGGGAAATTTATTGAGTTTTTGGGAGTTTTAGGACGTAAAAGAACAGACCTTAAAATGTTTGCATTCCGTATGCATTGCGCAGCTGTAAAATCGAGGGTCAATTCAAATCCACGGCTCAACGAAAGAACTCTTTAGTTAAAACTTTAAAGGAATTTCTTTAGGTATCTACTTCTATAGGAATAGACCTAATTGTAAGGCGAACTTATCTTACGTCTTAATCACATATTTCATTACGAAGGGAAAAAATCTACGTTTCTTGCAGAGTAAATTTGTTTTTTTTGTTAGTCCGAGGTTCAATGTTTACCCTCGATTTGATAATAGGTCCTTACAAATTAAAAAAAAAAAAAACACGGTTCAGGAACTCAAATATTTATGTGCAATTTTTGTGTGTTTATTCTGTCCTCAGTGTGTACTCTTTTTTCAGTCCCCATTTGTCCGGGAAAGTCCGGGATTTTGAATCTCAAATACTAGTTTCATCAAAACATATCTGGCAACCCTAGCCAAAAGTCGTTATAATTTATGATTTAGGCCGTGTCCGAATTCGATGAATTGTGGTTAAAAATGGATGAATTTTTAACCACTACTGTCATATTTTAACCTGCTCCACAGCTAGTCTAATTTTTAACACATTTCATTCAATGCGAAATGTCAAAATTTAACCAAACGTCAAGTTTTAACCACTTTTTAACCCAATTCGGACACGGCCTTAAAGTTGCTTTTTATGAACTTTTTCTCCATAGAAAGGAATGCAAGGGTGATTGGAAAACAGTGTGCAAATGTATTTTCTTAAATTGCTTACAAAATATAACAGTTTGACTAAATACTAGTGCAAAAATACTGCAACGTCCCAAAGAAAGGAAAAATTTTTGTTCATTTGTAAAAAATATGAATAATTCTTCTTCTCCCTCGGTTCCTACACTCGTTGACAATGACACTCCAGTTACCTATTAGCTCTCTGTAACCTTTTTGCTAAGCAGTCCGCCGCCAACTCTTTGCTGTCATCAGAGAGTGTAAAATGTTCTTGAGCTCATCTACAATTTCTCTCTCTCCAATTGTTGTACGATTGCACTTACTTCCCTTCTTTCTTATGTCCTGGAAACGCTCAAGAAATATATCGAAGACCGAGAGCTTTTAAATGACCGGCAGTAGGTACGGCTTTCGCAGCAACAGATCCACTGGTGATTTTATGGAGAAAGTAATATTGTTGTACTTGATATTTCAAAGGAATTTGGTAAAGTCTGGCATGTTGAATCCCCCTTCGCTGGATTAGAAACTTTCCCTCGAACCGTTCAATACAAGTTGTATTGGACGGATTCAAGGCTGAAACCCAAAATATAAATGCTGGTGTACCCCAGGGCTCCGTTTTTTGTCTCCGATCCTCTCATTTTTATAAATGATCTTTTGTCTGCAACTTCTAATCCAATTCATTGTTTCGCTGACGAAAGTACCCTTAGCTTTTCATATTTGTTCCTAGACTCACATTTCTCCTCTTTGGATGTGGAAAAGCAACGGAAGAATATGATAAGCTCAGTAAAGTCTGACTTGTGCAACATGTACAATGTGGAATAAAAAGCACGTAGAGTGT
>CAKKXW010000675.1:0-18951 GCA_920937365.1 Sphaerophoria rueppellii | reverse complement strand
TACGAGTTCGGTTTGAATTATTTCAACTAAGATGTGCCGAACCGTAAATTTTGTAAACCAAATCTAGAAAGCAAAACTGAGGTTTTTAATCCAAGTCAAAATCTTTAACCATTCGACCATTAGGTGATTTTCCCTCACAATAATAAAAATCATAATAAAAACCCTAACGCCTAATTTTTCACACAGTTCTAAATTCCGTTAATAGCTTGATCTAGTGAATCTCGGTTTAGAATTTAGAATATTTGGAACTCAGGTATTTCTTCACTTCTCTAGAACTCAACCTAAAAACATCGTTTTAAAAACCTAGTTCTTGCATGTTTTTGAAACTTTTGAGTCCACCGGCAGTATTTTCTGACAGACATTTCCTTCAATTCGAAACAAAATAGGTACAAATAATTTTTGACTTTGCGATTATTTTCTGATTGTATCTGTGTACCTTTGGTAATTTTTATATGTGTGTAACAATGTTTATTTCTGTGATGCCCGTGGCGAGATGTTTATGTGCGTTGGCTCTTATGCAGAACGTGGTTTCTAACCCTACTCGTGCCCATAAACTGTCAAGAAAAAAGTGCATAGTAAATTCATTCCAATTTTTACCGTGGTTGTAGATGTTGAAGGTCTTCTGCCACCAGTTGAAGGACTGCTGAAAATGTTTGCTTTGTTAAACGGAAGCCGTTCTTTCAGCATAACGTTCACATCGTATTCGTAGAAAATCATCAAAAATTAGATCCAAAGAGAATAATGGGTGACGATATACGAACGTCTAGTCCAACCCATTATTTCTTTTACTTTATTTTCCGAAAATGATTAAAAATTCAATTCATTTCGCTCGTTGAAAAAACGAAATTTTAAATAAACTGAGTTCCAGGTTCCAGGGCACTAGACACCCGAATTCGAGGGTCTAATTTTATCGAAATTCTAAATACAAAACAGTTCTAAATTGAAGTTCTAACGCGAGAGTACTTGGTGAAGAAATGACTTAGAACTTTTTCAAGAATTTCTTACAAAAATTAAAGGAAGCTTAGTCGATTGCCGAAAGTCAAAAACTCTGTAGGTACTTTAAGTTGCTTAGGACCGATTTTTATTTTAACAAAAGAGGCAAGTGCGGTTCGAATTCATAAGTTTGCTACTTTAACAACCACGTATGAACTCACATTATTTGCCCATTTGTAAAAATCATTGCGCCGACGCGCCCCTAGGCACATGCCTAGTTTGCCCTTAGGATAATACGGCACTGGTGGTGGTTACTGGTTTTACTATGAAAGTACTGATATGACTACTAAAACCGAGTGTGAATAATTGTATGAGTGCGGAAGTGATTCTGTTTCGGCCATGAGTTAATGAGTCATACGTGATGCTTTGTTTATGCGTTGTTTGGTATGGATCCAAGGCCAAATAAAATGTATGTATATATATGCTTGAATTAGTTTTGCCTGCATATGTGATTTTTAAAGCCCCACGAATGGAACCTCAGCATCGTACGCCCGACCGACATTTTACAAAATCGATCAAGCCGTTTAAGAGATATGGCCAGGGTAGCGGGTAGCGGTTAGTGTGTAGGGTAGGTTAGCGAGTAACGGGATAGCGGGTAGCGGATAGCAGTTTAGGTCTTTAATTTATCGAAGTTTGCCGGGGGAGCTTGTATTATTGAAACAACCTTACCTACTTTTATTTAAATATCTAAATAAGTGAATTTAAAAAGAAATTTGAATTTTATTTGGAGCACACCTATTTTTAGTAGTGTCCGTAGCTCAATGGTTAGGTGCGTTGGCTGCTAAGCAGAACGTCGTTGGTTCGAGTCCTACACGTGCCCATAGCTTTTATTTCATCTTTCACGGACACTGCCTCTTGCGAAGAAGTGACAAAACTTCCAAGAGTTTCAATCTGTCATGAAAAAGTGCTTCTTAACTTTGCCGTTCGGAATCGGCGTTAAATTGTAGGTCCCCTCAATTCTTCACACATACCCAGAGGATTGTTGAAGCCACTTAGGCCTTGGCTCTTCAAGAGCTGTCGCGCCACTCTATTTTTTACACCTATTCTTATGGCAATTTTTAATCACGCTATCTAAAACTGTTTTTACAAAAATTAACCCCTGATCATTGCATTACTTGAATACCCTACATTTGACGTCATTCTCGAGATCATAAAACCGCTCTTTTCTATGAAAAACTTGATTTTGCATTAGTTGCCACCAAAACACATTCACCAGCTGTTTATATTTTCTTTTAAAATTAATAAAACTAGTTTCATCTTTCAACTTAGCTTGTATTACAAATGAATTTATGTAATACACAAATTGTTAGTTCCATATTCCTTTTTTTAATTCCTTTTCTTACAATGTAAGCTTGAATTTTGCCATGGGAAGACCTTTAGCACCGATTCCAGTGACGTTGTAAGTTTTTCCAGCTGGATCGGGCTTATCAAAAAGCGCAGATGTAGTCACAAACAAAATATCCAAATTAGGGCCCCCAAAAGCTGCGGACGTTATAAGTTCACATGGTATCTTAATTTCAAGTAAAGTTTTCCCATCTCTATAAAAATAAAAACAAAAAAATTAATAACACACTTCAAACTTAACAACTGTGTTCTTACTTTGGATCAATTTTCAAAACAGATGATCCCCCAAATAGAGCAACATAAATATATCCCTCGGAATCAATAGTCATTCCATCAGGGAAAATACGTTTGCCTTCCTTTTGTAAGGTTTCTGCACTAAAAACTATTCTTGGATTTTCTGTAACAAAAAAAAAGTGACAATTTTTCATATGCATCCATATTAGATTCAATGATCTTACTGAAACAGCCAGTTTTGAAATCGTAATCGAATTCTTTAACATTAAAGTCAAATGAATCGATATAATAAAATTTGTTTGTTTTTTCGTTCCATGCAAGCCCATTTGAAATGCCAATGTTATCGATTAAATGCTTGTGCTTGCCATTTTCGTCGACCCTATAAAAATGTCCGGTCCTTGTTTTGGGTGAACTTATATCAATGTTCATGGTTCCAGTGAATAGACGTCCTTGAGGATCGCATTTACCATCGTTAATTCGATTATCAAGGCATTTAGAATCGCCCTCTTCAAAGATTAAAACGTCTTTTTCTACCTTGCATGTATCCGAGACACCATCCCACGATATTATAGCTACACGACGTCCAATTCCAACAGCGAACTTGTTAGGCATTCCATCAATTGGTATGATGAAGGAGGCCAGTTTTTCGTTTTCTAAAAAGAAAATGTAGACGTGTATCAGAAAAGGGAGAACTGAGTTTGAGTGCATTTTTGACAGCAAGTGCATTTTTTTCACTTCGACTCAAATGGAAGCGATTGAACAATATAGAATACCGTTTTAAAATGACAAATTTAAATTATAGAAACGTCACCAGAAATGGATTTCATATACATATTTATATTTTTCCTCCATGGAGTAAGCCTTAACGTGGCGGAGCAGCTTACGGTAACTTCTACTATGAAGCTTAAAGCTATAAGATCGCGAAACTTGTTTTCGCAGATGGGCCTCCCATGGTCGACAGGTCGAAGCGGAGTAGGCTGTTACTACTAATTACCCCACAACGAAGGAGTGTTTCCACCAAAGCACTCCCATCGAGGGACGGCAGCGAATGAATTTCTTTTTTGGAATCAACGGTGGTGTCTTCAGTTCCAGATAGGCCGAACTACTTGGTGAACACCTATACGGGCTATTTCGACTTATTTGAAGCCCAGGCCGTAAAAAGAGCGATTTTTCCGGCTCTTGTACTTGGAGTCACAACAAGTTACTGGTACTCCAGGTTGGGGGTTGTACGTCGATGTGACTTCCCGACTACGTAGAAAAGAATTTAGTTGCGAAGCAACAACAGGCCTGGGAAACGGACGGATACACTGATGACGACCCAAGCAAATGTACATATAAAGGACAACGAATTTCGGCCACAACGGACTGTAGCGCCACATTTCATTTTATAAAAACAAAAACAATATGGTAGGACCATATTTACTGTGTAAAAACACGCATACTTTCACAAAAACTATGGTTCAAACTGTGATAGTATTGGTAAAACTACGCATACTTTCACAGTAACTATGGTCCGAAGCTTGTTTCCCATCTTGTTACTTATTTAATCTTTGCCCTCAACTGCTACAAAGTACACATAACCGCTATCCAGAAAATGCGATGGGATGGACCGGGCAAAAGGAGGATGAGAAACTGCGACATTTACTATGGTGATTATTACCGAGAGCAACAACAGCGACTCTTTGGTGCGTATTCATCGTGGGAAGCAGACTCAGGCAAAAAGTGGAACAGTCGGAAAGCACAGCCTGCACGACACCACTTCCGACAACGGATTCAGGCTGATATATTTTGCTGCGGAGCGTAATTTTGTGGTAGCAAGCATCTGGTTCCCACATCTCAACATCCATAAAGGTACATGGAGATCTCCTGATCAATCAACCGTCAACCAGATTGATCAAATTGCGATCGACGGAAGGCACTTGTCCAGCGTGTTAGATGTTCGAACTTTCCGAGAAGCTAACATCGACTCGGACCACTACCTCGTCGTAGCCAAAGTAGTGCTACGAATATCCCGACAACGGACAAAACAAGGGAATGCTGCAAGAAAATTCGACGTCGGACGGCTACAATCGCAAGAGATCGTCAGATCCTTCTCTGGCCGAGAAGCTAACATCGACTCGGACCACTACCTCAACGTAGCCAAAGTAGTGCTACGAATATCCCGACAACGGCCAAAACAAGGGAATGCTGCAAGAAAATTCGACGTCGGACGGCTACAATCGCAAGAGATCGTCAGATCCTTCTCTGATCGAGTGTCAAGAAACCTCTTAAGGAATCTTATACCGCCAAGATCAAGTTTGACGAAGAATGCAGGCAGGCCCATGCAGCCAAGCAGGAAGCATACAAAGCGACGCTGCATAGAAGGCCTAGAGCTGCTCGTTAGCTCTACGAGCGAAAGAGGAGAGAGGAACGCCGCGCCGGCTTCTCAGGAGAAAAAAGAGAGAGCATGAGAAGCGTCAGATCGAGGATGTTGAGAAAGCCAACAGCAGGAATGAATTTCGGAGGTTTTATCGAAAGGTTAAACAGGTGGCTCAAGGTCATCGTGCAAGAACCGATGCCTGCAGAGATAAACAAGGGAATATCATAGTAGAATCGCAGTTAATAGACACGATGTAAGCCAACAATTCAGTAAAACCGACCTAGAAGAAGTGAAAACTGCAATATCACGGCTAAAGTCCAACAAAGCCGCTGGAGCAGATAGTCTAGCTGCCGAGCTGTTCAAAGCAGCAGGCGACGAGCTAGACAGGAGCATGCACCAAATCATCTGTAAGATATGGTCAGAGGAATGCATGCCTGATGAATGGAACCTCAGCATTGTTTGCCCGATCCTGAAAAAGGAAGATCCTTTAAACTGCGCCAACTACGGAATCTTTCGACGTCAAAAAAGGATTCATACAAGGCGATGCACTGTGGTGCGAACTCCACCGTCAGCTCCAGAGGCACTATCTTCCAAAAATCTGTTCAAATTCTCGCGTACGCCGATGATATTGATATAATGGGAAGAATACAGCGTGATGTCTATGGCGCCTTTGTGAGAATTGAGACAAAAGCGGCAAAAATAGGTTTAGCGGTAAATGAGGGAAAAAGGAAGTATATGCTCTCATAAAAGAAGGACACCCAACACCGACCGACGGCTCGGACAGAACGTCACAATAAACGCATACATCTTCGAGGTAGTAGTGGAGTTTGTCTACCTAGGCTCCGCTATAAACACGGATAATAACACCAGCGCCGAGATCAGACGAAGAATAAAGGACTAAAGGGCTAACTATAATGAACGGAACAGAGCGGACGGAGCCGTCCGTGACTGACCGAATACAAGGGATTCGTATATTGTGCCAAAAATAGCGGATTGCTCCGTATCGTCAATTTTCGTTCAGTTTTGCTTACGGACGTAAACTGCGCTAAGGCACAACTATAATAGAAGGACGGGAACGGAAGGTAGCGTCAAAACTGAATGAACCGTTTCTTTCCGACTGTGAATTGCATCCGCTTACCCATAATTGAACGGAAAGCTTTCTGTCATTTTTATTTTTTATTATTTTCTACTTTTTGTTGTTATTTTCTTTTTTATTACGATCGTAATAAAAGGCATCCCTTTTATCATACAGCAGTTTGTTATGCTGCATCAACGAAATTAATAATGATATAAAATCATTAGGGGCTTCGTTACTAGCCATTTTCCAAAAAAAAAAAACAAATTTTCTTAAAAAATATTTGATTAACCACAAACCACAAACTTTTCTTTGACAATTTTTTTATATTTTTTTTTTTTTTTGAGAAATGTCAAATTTCCGCACGTAAATTGAGAAAGAAAAGTGAGTTTACGTCCGAAAACAAAACTGAACGAAGCCGAGCAATACGCTATTATGGCTGTGATATCTGATTTGCATGTACATATTTGGGAATTTTCGTACGTCAACGTACGCACCCTTCCGACTATTATAGTTGGGCCTCTACGCTTCGCTTTTTACGGACGGAAATTTGACAGCTGACTGGTTTTGTTGATTTTTCTGAAGAGGAATTCGATTTATTGTTGATTTTAGGTAATTAATTTCTTGAAATTGCTTGTTTGTTGCATGGCAACCGAAATTCATAAATTATTGAAAATAAAAAACATATATTTTATTTTGAAAAGTACTTCCGTACACATCCGTTCATTATGGGTAAAGTGTTCACTTGGCAGTTCGGAAGGGAGCGTTTCGTTCGGTTCTGACATTAGCTTCCGCTTATTATGGTTAGCCCTTAACTATAATGAACGGAACAGAGCGAATACAAGGAATTCCTATATTGTGCCCGCAATAGCGGATTGCTCCGTTTCGTCAATTTTCGTTCAGTTTTGCTAACGGCCGTAATCTGAGAAAATTTGACAGCTGACTGCTTTTGTTGATTTTTCTGTAGAGGAATTCGATTTGTTGTTGATTTCAGGTAATTAATTTCTTGAAATTGCTTGTTTGTTGCATGGCAACCAAAATTCCAAATAAAGAAATAAATTCAAATTCAAAGTTTCAATTTTTCATACAAAAAAACTTGACAATTAAAATGTGGGTAAAATTTGTTGTTTTCCGTTCGCTTACTTTATTGTAGTTTAGTTTTTCTGTGAGAGAATTTTACCCCCCACTCCTTTAAAAAAGGACGCGAACGAACCTAGTATTGGAAATAAAAATATATTTTGTTTTGAGAGATACTTCCGTACACATCCGTTCATTTTGGGTAAAGAGATCACATGGCAGTTCAGAAGAGAGCAATTCGTTCGGTTCTGCCACTAGTTTCCGCTTGATTCCGCTCATTATAGTTAGCCCTTAACTCTTGCTAATCGCTGTTTCTTTGGGCTAAGAAAGCAATTGAGTGGAAAATCCCTCTCGAGCGACTAAGGTAAAACTATATAACACACTCATCATCCTAGTCCTGCTGTACGGTGCAGAAGCATGGAGTTTGACAAAATCGGATGAAAGTTCTTCGGGTCATCTTTGGCCCCGTGTGCATTGAAGGGGAATGGAAAAAGATATAACAGCGAACTTTACGGGTTGTACAACGACATGGACCAATAAAGAAGGGTCAAGGTCCAGAGACTGAGATGGATCGGTCATTTAGAGCGGATGGACACAAATGCTCCGGCCCGCAAAGCCTTCGCACTATCCCCGAGGGATGTAGGAGGAGAGGAAGACCGTGACTCATGTGGCGCACTAAAGTGGAAGAGGACCTCAATCAACTTGGAGTGCAAAATTGGAGACAGCTAGCTAAGGACCGAGCTGGCTGGCGGAGACTGTAGAGGCCCAAGTCCACAACGGACTGTAGCTGCACCTTAAGTAAGTAAGCGGTACCTAATCATTTAATTTACCTAGTTCTTTTTCGTCAGCAATCAAATGTCTGTTGTTTGGCGAGTGAAAACACACCTTCTTTAATAATTCTTGAACATGATATCTCATGTAAATGTAGCAATAGTATTCTTGGGGTAGTTTACTTACATAAGTCAAATAAACAATGAAAATAGCAGACCTATCAATTCTGACAATGTTTCATTGTACGTACCCATACCCCTTGTTTATTTTAGTACATTTATCTGAAATAAATGTACATTTTTTTTAGGTGCGAGACTAATTTTCCTACCATTAAATTTTTCAAATTACTTGGGTATGTACATACTGTTCTAAGGTCTTATGAGCAATAAAAGCCGATCGCTTATCGTTGATAAAATTGTTCATTTTTCTTACCTATCTGACATCTATACACCTTATTCTCTGCAAAGTCATATCGGAGCACTTGACCCTTCTCGATATCAACAAAGTACAAACTTTGTGTTTCTATATCCCAGTGTGGTCCTTCTCCTAAGAGCCCATATGAATTAGGTAAGACTTCAACTTTATAAGACATCTGTAACAAATCAAATCATCCAATATACGAATTGTTCAGTACATTATGTACATTTTTGCAACCTTATCAGAAATAATAAAAAAAAAAATTATATAATTACCGTTGTGTGAAGTTGGAAAAATTAAATAAGACCTAAAGTTACCGATCGATCGATCGAACAATGTTCTACTAAATCAGAAATACAAAACAAGTTTTTCACTTTTAATTTTCATATTCATTTCGTTCTTTCTTCCATCTGTGAATGTTGTGAGGATGTGATAACAAATCAGTGTATGAACAGATGAACAGTCATGTTATCTCTTGAATAACAAAGAGAGATCAAATGCCGGTAAGAAGCTTACTAGGGGCAGGGGTTTGGGGTTGTATATTATGCTTTCTAATTGGATATTTAAAGTTTTCATTTTAATCACGGATTGAAAATTTAATAATTCTCTCTGGGTAACTTTAGACAAAATTACTTAAGTTTATAAATTCTAACTTCTGATTCCGACTCATATATGGTGATTCAGGTTATCATGTTGTCTGAGTCTGAGTGCCTTTGCGAAAATGCACAGAAAACAGAAAAAGTGATGAACTTTGAATTTCGCCAGTAGGTTACCTTAAATAAATAGTTTGGTATTCACTAGTCAAAACAACACTTGAAAACACTTAAAATTTGAGTGGTTCTTTATAACGCTGCTATCTCAGTAGAAATAAAGTCGGATTGAAGTCAAATAAAAAGTTTTTCAAAGTTTATAATTTTCTTTTCAAATTATTTTGAGTTAAGAAAATACCGTTATTCGTTTCCGCTTGCTTAATTTACTTATTTCTCATAAAGTGAGCCATTTTTTTTTCAATCCAACCGATCTAATGGCGTTTTTAATTGGCAATCTGGAAGTAAAAAAAAGCATTCTGAATGCGTTCAATTGGGCAAAAGTGACAGTTCTGATTCTGAAAAGAAGAGAATTCCCTTCTGATTTTAAAATCAGAATGCTTTTTTTCAGATTCCAGATTGCCAATTAAAAACGCCATAAGTTTCAATTTGATAATCTTGTTGGCATTAATTCACTTTTTGTTTTAGATCGCTACGGCTACGCACTTTTTTCTAAACAAAAAACGGCAATTCGGTTTCCTTTCGGGTTGTTGGATTCGAAGACTCTACGAACCGGAGCATTATTTTTCACTCGCTCAACATGACCCAACCATCTAAGTTGTTTGGACCTTAACTTTTCTGGCTAGATCAGTGTCGCTGTACAGCTCGTACAGTTCTTGGTTGAATCTTTGTCTCCATTCTCCATTAATGCAAACAGGACCAAAAATCACTCGAAGAATTTTTCTCTCAAAACAGCCCAAAGCGTTTTCATCAAATGTTGTCCATGCATCTGAACCTTACATGAGGACCGGGATGATGAGAGTTTTGTAGAGTATCACTTAAGTTGCTCGGAAGAGAACTTTACTACTCAATTGCCTTCTAAGTCCAAAGAAGCAGCGATTGGCAAGAGTGATTCTTCGTTTGATGCAAGCGCTGGTGTTGTTGTCTTAGTTGATAGCGGATAACAGGTAGACAAAGTCCTTAACTACTTTGAAGTTAAATCTGTCTATGTTGACGTTTGCTCCAAGACGTCGATGTTGGTTGTCCTTTCTTGTCGACAGCATTAACTTGGTCTTGCCCTCGTTAACCGCTAGACCCATCTTCCTGGCCTCCATCTCAAGGCTCACAAACGCTCCACTGACATAACGATGTCTTCTTCCAATTATGTCAATGTCGTCTGCGTATCCTAGTAGCTGGACGAACTTTTGAAAGATTGTGCCTCTGGTGTTGACACTGGATCTTTGCACAATCTTTTAAAGAATGATGTTGAAGAAATCGCATGACAACGACGCATCGCCTTGTCTTTAACTTTTTTTGACATCAAAAGCGTCCGTTAGGTTTTTTCCGACCATGATGGAACAGCGTGAATTTTCCATTGTCATCTTACACAGACGGATGAGTTTTTTCTGGGATGCCAAAACTATAGACATTGCTCTATATAGTTGGTCTCTATAGACGCTGTCATACGCGGCCTTGAAATCGATGAAAAGATGGTAGGTATGGATTTGAAGTTCCTGGGTCTTCTCCAAGATCTGCCGTAGGGTGAATATTTGATCGATGGTGGACTTTCCGGGTCTGAAGCCACACTGATAAGGACCTACCAGTTTGTTGACGAAGGGCTTCAAACGTTCACACAGCACAGCAGACAAGATCTTATACGCTATGTTAAGGAGACTTATACCTCTGTAGTTGGTGCAGTTCAGGGGATGTCCTTTTTTGAGGATCGGGCATACGATGCTAAGGTTCCATTCATCGGACATGCTTTCCTCCGACCAAATTTTGCAGATGACCTGGTGCATGCGCAAATCATCTCCAGCTGCTTTGTTCAGTTAGGCGGCTAGCCCGTCTGCTCCAGCGGCTTTGTTCGACTTAAGTTTAGATATCGCTATCTTCACTTCGTCCATGTCGGATGGGTGGAATTGTTGGCCTTCTGCACCCAAATTGAATGGTTCTCGTTCTTTATTGCTGAAGGATTTTTGCTCGTCACCGCCATTATACAGCTTGGAAAAGTGGTCTTTATATATCCTCAACACTGACTGTGGTTCCACTACGATGTTCCCATGATGTCTTTACAGGCTTCTTTTACCTTTTGGAGGTTTTTGGAGGTTTGTTTTACCTGTTTGTAACATCTACCTTTTGTGACATCCCTCTATCTCCTCGATCACGCGCTTCTCATGCTCCCTTTTTTTCTTTCTGATAAGTTTGTGCTCCTCTCTCCTTTTTTGCTCGTTGAGCTCACGAGCTGCTCGTTTTCTTCTTTGCAGCGCCGCTTTGTATGCCTCTCGTTTAGCTGCATGTGCTCACCGGCATTCACTGTCAAACCAGGGGTTTCGTTGTGGTGGTCGTGTAAACCCTAGTACTTCAGAGGCGGCATCTCTGATGGCTGCTTGACAGTGTTGCCACTGGTTTTCTGTATTTTGTGCTGGCATTAAAGGACCTCTGAGGAGATTTTCGGAGGCATAATCGGAAAAGGATCCAGCAATCTCTTGCCATCGTAGCCGTTTGACGTCGAATTTCCTACTAGCATTTTCGCGTGTTGGTACTCATCGGGTTCGGGATATCCGGGTCTTGGCTACAACAAGACAGTGGTCCGTGTCGATGTTGGCACCTCGGAATGTACTGACATCTTGCATGCTAGAGAATTTCGTGCGTCAATCGCAATGTGATAAATCTGGTTGACGGTTGATTGGTCAGGAGATTTCCATGCTCCCTTGTGGATATAGAGATGTGGGAAACGCGTACTTGCTACCATTTCATCTCGCCCCACAGTGGAGACGGTTAGCCTTAATCCGTTATCGGAGATGGTGTCGTGTAGGCTATGTCCTCCGGTTATTGCAGCAAAGATTCCTTCTCTACCCAGCTTAGCATTAAAATCTCCGAGGACGATTTTAATGTCATACCTAGGGCATTGCTCATAGGTTTTGTCGAGGAGCTCTTAGAACCTTTCTTTGGTGTCTTCATCCTTTTCTCAGTGGGGGCGTGAGCGCAGATGATTCTGATGTTGGTGAATTTACTCATTCACTGAGTTGAAACTCAAGACCTTCCTCCTGAGTCCAGTCCCAACTACAAATCCACATCCACATTTGCTCATCTGCAAAATAGACGCTCATTTTGTTCCCGGTAGCAGTCGCCTTAGTAAATATCGCAGTTGTTCATTTTACGTAGGCCCGGACCATCCCATCGCATTTCTTGGATGGCAGTTATATCTGCTTTATAGCAGTCAAGGGCTCCCACTTTTTGTTCGGCTGCACGTGGCCTGTTAAGGGACCTAACATTCAACGTGTTTCTTTATGTGGCCGGGCAGTCACCCCGACGCACGACCCCCAACCTGGAGGGCCAGGTCTTTCATCTTGACTGGAACTGTAGACGCCATCGTTGATTCCATCTTGGGAGTTCTTCTGCTGCCGCCTGTTGAAAAGAAGGCATGCCTTAGTGGACGCATACCTACTCCCCTCTCTCTCTCTCTTTGCTGCCGCCAACAGCTTCCCACTGGGATTGGAACCCAATTTTCGGCTGAAGATACTGGGCACCCGTAGTTCACCACGGGGAGGTGGAGAGTAGGAGTTGATAGACAGAGGTTTGTGTGGACGCTTGTGTCTTCTTGAAAGCTTGTGTCTTCTACTCAAATACTTCAACTTGAGAGAGTTCATTACGCAAATCAATATATTCGCGTAGCAAAATAATGCTTCTCAACGCTTCTAACTTCAATCGAGGTTGTTGTTGTTTGCCAAGGGAAATTTTGCTGTGCTGGCTACTGGGTAGTGAAAAAACACGACTAATATTCCAAAAAAATTGGCATAAATATCCCACCGCCTTTCACACAAGTTACAAGTTAAAGGGTGCCTCATGTTTGCCTGCGAAAGTGCGAAGGCTTGTTCGGATTTTACATGTAATAAAGCAGTTGATTCATTTTAGACCTCTGTGCCTGTGTCCCTCCTGAAACAATCATTGAAGTTTTGAAGAACCTGTTAAGAAAATAGAAACTTGATCTTACATCTAAAGTTGTATTTAATTTGTATCTGTTTCATCTGTAATTTGTTTTGAGATGATGGGCGAACACCCAAAGTCAGCATTTTAAAAAGTACAAATTTCGTTCCGCTTTGAACAGCACTGTTGTTGGTTGACGTTTATTTGACATTTATAAAAACGAAAACAACAGGAAGATCGCTCCTAAAAAAAAGAATCTTGCATCTGTTCTTGTATCATGGAGCAGGAGAAGGCTGCATTATCCGAAATCAAAAGTGAACCCAGATCAATACCAACCATAGTTACCACTGAAACCAGTCTCAATTGCTTAAAATGCAATACTTCATTCGAGTTCACATTAGACAAAGGCAAAGACGATTACTTAGCACATTTATTTCGAGCCCACAGGCTAGTTATAGCTGATGTTGACGACATTGCTGACCTTCGAGAGTACCTGACCTACTGGATTGATAAATTCAAAGGTAGCCTACAAACAACTCTCAATTCAAACATTTCATTCTCTCAAATAATTCTTTAAAGACCACTCCTTGGAAGAGTACTGCACTACAATGCTGCTTAGACCAATTGCCTGACGGAACAACATCTTTGAACGAAAAGTACTACCTTCTTAGTGACATCTTGCCCCAGGATTTCGAGCTACGCAAGAGACTACATCAGCACCGACTCGAAAAAGCTCTCGCTATGCACCAATTCGAAAGAACCGACAGAGAATTTTCAAAGGAATGCCTTTACTGTCGTGATGTCATTAATGGTCTTCGAGCTGAATTCCTTGAACATCTCTTTACCAAACACTTTCTTCAACTCGGAAAGCCGGAAAATTTGGTTTACGTCGATGAGCTTCTGGAAAAAGTCCAAACCAGCTTAGAGAAACTAATTTGTTTGTATTGTGAGAAAGTTTTCAAGGATCGTGTAACACTCAAAGAACATATGCGGAAAAAAGGCCACAAGCGCATCAATCCAAATAACAGTGCTTATGATCGATTTTTCCTTGTAAATTATCGCAACGAAAAACCCAAGCGTACCAAAAGTCTGGAACAAAGTAGACGCAATGCTTTTCGACAACAGCGGGAACAAAAGAAAGAGTCAAAGGAGCACCGAAATCTTGACTGTTCGATTCTCAGCAGTGAGGATTCCGATTCTGATTGGTTTGAATGGGATAGCGAGAAGCTGCCAATCGCATGTCTCTTCTGTTCAAAAACTGACCCAGACCTGGTGGCATTGAGGAGTCACATGCAACAAGAGCATCAGCTTAATTTTGAAGAGGAAACCCGAAACTTGAACTTCTATCAAAAAGTCAAGGCCGTCAATTATGTTCGTAGGCAAGTTCAAATTTTGCGTTGTGTTTCGTGTGACTGTAAATATGAAACCCTTGAAAAGCTGTTGGAACACATGACAACCGAAAAGCATTATAGCTTGGGTACCCGGCCTCAGTGGGATAAACCAGAGTTTTTCTTCCCTACCTTTGAGGATGATGGTCTGCTATGCGTTCTGGACGATGGCAATGATAACGACGAAGAAGAATCTTCCGTCCGGATCATTTCGGAAGATTCGCTTGTCAAAATCAACAAAGATGCTGAGCAATTGTCTTTGGAAAGATTCAACCTGCCATAGCTTCATTGTCTGGTGCTATGTATTTGGAAGCGTAACATGAAGAATTCCAAGTCAAATTATTTACAGAAATGCTTTATTTCATAAGAAAAACAAAATTACAGATAAAGGTCCTTAAATATAAATATAGCTTTTGTCTCCCAAAACTACATTAAACTTAAATAGCTGTTCCTCTCTCCAAATTCTGTTTGATCTCCGAAGTATACTCTCCATAGAAGCGATCCAACTTTTTGTTGAACTTGGAATTACGTTCGTTAATGAAGTCCACATCAGCATCGTCATTGTAGATTCTCCTTCTCGAGTACTTCTTTCTTCGTTCGATCTGAGTTTCAAGATCTTTAACCATATTGTTAACAGCATCTGGGTTGTCGCGTGGCTGAGTGAAAATAATTGTATTGGGCTCACAGTAAAATGCTGCTTCACCCATTTCCTGTTTCTGTTGTTCATATTTCTCCATACTCAGAGGAGTCAAATTTTTTACCAAACGACTATACTGACGTGCAGTTTGTGCTTCAAAAGTCGAAAAACCACCGTCGGGGTTCTTTTTTTGTTTTTTCTTCTCAATTCTGATGGCATCAATAGCTGAGACTTCGAGCAATTTCATCCGATCATAATCTTTACCTTCTGCTTGGGCAGCTTCTCGAGCATTGGCATCGTTGACAATCCAGTCAGCTTGGCGTTTCCTGGATTCCCAATTTTTGGGAAGTTTATTGCGTGCGTCTTCTGCTACGACTTCTTGATGATTTTCTGATCTTGCAGTTTGACGCAAATTATGAAGATTTCTTAAGCGTTCTTTTCTTTCTTTAAGCTTCTCTGCTGCTGATTTTTCTGCAGCTTTGTTTTGTGTTTCCATTTTGGTGTTTAATTTTGTTTAAAATAAACAGAAAGTTGAAATTAATTAAATACCTTGGAAATATTTTTCTTTGTGAAATTAGTTGACATTCACTTGATTGACAGGCGTGTACACCGTTCAGTAACGAACAAACAAAGCTGAATATGTGCCCTTGAACGATCAAATATTGGCTGCATTCAGATTGTTGAATAATATATACATATAGGCGCAAAATTATAGTCCGCTTTATGAAACAAACTTTAGGCCGTGTCCGAATTCGATGAATTGTGGTTAAAAATGGATGAATTTTTAACCACTGCTGTCATATTTTAACCTGCTCCCACAGTAGTCTAATTTTTAACACATTTCCATTCAATGCGAAATGTCAAAATTTAAACCAAACGTCAAGTTTTAACCACTTTTTAACCCAATTCGGACACTGGCCTTAGTGTGATAATTAGGTTAAAATGACGTTTAAGTAATGACTCAAACGTCATTTTTAAGCTTGTATCACACTAATACTTGACGTTTGAGATCATTACTTAAACGTTCATTTTAACCTAATATCACTCTAAACTTGTTCATTAGCGGACTATAATTTTGCGCCATACTAATCAATTATAACGTTTCCACGACGAACGATAATCTATATTATCTTCGAGTTTGATTAAAACTAATCTGGTAGTGTTTCCGCTGAATTTTGTTGGATTAATTTTTACATTCAAAATCTTGGTTACAAAAACTGCCACATTTGAAAGTTTTTTTTTTCGCACAAAAAATGCAAGGATGACCTCCAAATAAAATTGAATATTTTGGTTTGACCCTTTGTATATCTACTACAAATGTATTTACAAAATTACAAAGGTTCAGTCTGACAAGAAACTGTTTTTTTCTCTCTTTCATCCACCTTTTCGTTGGAAATGGGAAAGTGAATTACGTTCAGCACAGTTCCAATCAAGTAGATTAATTTGAAATCTCGAATCGAAATGATTAACTTTTGTATGGCAAATCAAGTGATTTCGAAGAGGATTTCAAGTAGATTTGAGTTAATCTCAGTTATCGTTCAGTGGAAACAGCATATTAGATGCATTCTAATTATGAGCAACTTTCTTCTGTAATTTATGTAATCAGATCTTATAAGGTAGTGTTTTTTTCAAAGCAAGACAGCACTTCTATTCAAAGTTCCCTAGCCTCAAATCACAATTTCACAAGCGTTTTTACATCATATGTTCAAGTCCAGTCATTTTTGGCATTAAAAAAAAAAAAAACAATCTGGGAAAATTTCCTAGTGAGCTGAATGTTTGGATACATTTTTATTACGGTGTTGTAAAGCTCAAAACAGATGTGCAGAATTGTTTGCGCAGCAAAATTAAAAATACACAGGCTCTTATGGGAGCAAATTCTGCATGCAGAACAGCGCTGCGTGATGTCTCTATTTCAAAATTTTCTGCCTAGTTTTATTGCAGCCACAATTGAAAAAACAAAATTTTCCAAATAATTGCTATCTGGCAATACTTATATTGACATATGATTGAAACGGTTGACAGTGTTTTATTTCGAATTGTCAGTTTGAAAAATAAATACGACCATCTGTTTTTTAGCATAAACTTTTTCAATTGATTTTTAAAGGTAATTATTCCGCAAAATTTTATAATATTGCAAAAACATCAAAATTAGATAAAGGCCGAAAAAATGTAACGTACATCAGACGGGATGGCCGCAAAGAAGAACTGCACTGACAAAACCACATCTTGCATCGAAAATCTGAGCAACAACTTAAAAATGCATTTCGTTGATCCTGTAGCAATCACTTTCAAATACATCAATGGCATCTATGTTGGAGTAACAACCCAGGAGCTGGATAATCAGACTGCCGAAATAACAGCTAGAAATAAATAAATAGAGTGGCGCGACAGCTCTTGAAGAGCCAAGACCTAAGTGGCTTACTCTCATCAACAATTCTCTAAGTGCGTGTGAAGAATTGAGGGGACCTACAATTTTAAACGCCGATTCCGAACTGCAAAGTTGAGAAGCACTTTTTCATGGACAGATGATACTCTTGAGTTTTGTCAGTTCTTCGCAAGAGGCAGTGTCCGTGAAAGATGAAATAAAAACTTTGGGCCCGAGTAGGATTCGAACCCACGATGTTCTGCTTAGCAGCCAACGCACCTAACCACTAAGCTACGGACACTACAAAATAACAGCTAGTCCCACGACGCAAATCATGCCGGCTATGCAAAATAGAAGCTCTCCGGTTAGTAAGGGAATCCTGCAATTCGATATGTGGCATAAAAAATTGCGATGTGATAAAATTTATTATTTAAAAGTGAAGAATAAAGAATTAAAACCAATTGCTTTAATTTGTATGAAGCATCATAGAGCAATAAAGTGAATTTCTTGGATAACATCTTTGGATTTGGGTTGGTGGGCTCGATATTTTCAAATTTTAATAAACAACGAGACAACCAAAACAATAAAATGTTGCAAGTGTTGTTTTTGGCTTGACAAAACTTGGCAGAGTTTCTGCACGTGTGTTTTTGTTTGAAGTGCTGCATGCAGCGCTGCGTGCAGAAATTCTGCACATCTGTTTTTAGTATAATGAAGGTTTTAAAAATAGACGTTGTTATCGTGCCCATTAAAAAAGTTATAAGGGTGAAAAGGTCACGAAATTCACTTGAAATTATCTACAACGCTGGTCGTAATAAAGGTGTGTACAAAAATACATTTCACTAGGAATTTTTCGGCAGATAAAACCTTAAATTACTGAACTATCATTATTTGACAGTTTTTTTTCGACTAGCTTTATGGTGGTATTTCGGCTTTCACAAAGCTAGTTGAAAATAGACTACGTATTGACTAGGTAAGTGAATGCGCCCAATTTGTGTTTTGTTTCAAGTTCGAGTCAAAATTCAATACAGCTCACTGGCACTGGGCTTACACAAACAAAAATCGCTACAGCACATTCAAACTCACATATATATTGGTATTATAATTTGCACTTCTATTCAAAATTCAAAGATTTTTCCGGATCCATTTCAATGATAGCTATAACTGGCCCGCTTAACATAATCTGGAACGACTGGAATAACCTAACAACACCAAAAGGTCACCAATTTGGAATTTTTAATTCTTAATTTTTAGGGTTCTAATTTATGATAAATGTCAAGCGTAAGGTAGACTTGAAGAATGTTGATTAATAGATACTAGGTTATTTAACCACCCCAATAAAAATACAGAAAAAATGTAAGGTTTAGATGGTTTATGAAAAAAAATTAATTAAAAATGCACAATCGGTATTCATTCCTCAGTTCAATAATTCGTTTGAACAGATCTTTCTTATCTCAGATTACAAGCCATATCAAAGGATGACCCATTTTAGTCCAGTCCAATTCCAGTCCCCATTTCCACTATGGTATTTTTCTAACGATTCCTTTCAATTCCTTTTTTCATCTCAGTGTCAGTTTATTTCCCGTGCGGTTTGGTTGATTTTGGTTCGTTTGTGCTCCAA